>OX456985.1:106748585-106973206 GCA_949752695.1 Melanostoma scalare
TAGAGTGCTACGTTCTGGAAAAAGCACTATTAATCACCTCAGTGCTAGTAGTTCTTCCCAAAGTCAGGAAAACTCTAGTAGAGTGAATGCTAATGATCCATTGGAATCCCCAATAGCTTCCATTGCGGATGAGGGGTGTTCTAACCCAGTAGCATTTTGTTCTACTGAAAACAATTTAGCTATGGAAGAACTCATCGCTATACCCCCAGCTAAGAGCATATTTGTTTCCCGTCTTTCTCCTGCTACTTCACAGGATGCAGTTTATAACTATATAAAAAAGAAACTGCCGTTAATTAATTTGACAACTCTCAGCATAAGAAAATTTAATGTGACTCCCGAAAAAGATTATTCATCTTTTGAAATCAAAGTCGGGAGAGACTCTGAAATTTACAAATTAATATGCAACCCATCACTTTGGCCTTTGCACACAGTTGTGCATGAATTTTTTCGAGGCAAAAAACGTAGATCCAACGTTAGCTGAGTCGGAATCGACTCTGCTCTCAACACATACTACTGCTAATTCTTCAATCTGCTTATCGAATGTTCATCGTCATCATCATGGTACATCACTCTACTATCAAAATGTTGGAGGAATGAGGTCGAAGACTTTTGAATTCTGTGCTGCTGTTGATGATTCATCGTTTGTTTTTATTACTCTCACTGAAACCTGGTTCAATGAAAGCATTCAATCTTCTGAATATTTTGACACATCCTACGAAGTCTATAGAAAAGATCGTTGCTATGCTCTTACTGGTGGCACGAAAGGAGGTGGTGTGTTACTTGCGGTTCGTTCGGCTCTTAATAGCAGACAAGTTATGCTCGAAGATTCTCCACGTACAATCGACCAAATATGTGTGTGTGTCGAGGTCGTCTCTCCTGGTTTTGCTATGTTTCAACTGTACATATTTTTATCTTATATTCCACCACGTTCAGATTCAACGGTTTATGATTGTCATGTAAAAAATATTAAAAATGTAGCTAACACCTTAGATGAGCATTCCTATATCTTAGTGCTAGGTGATTTCAATTTACCTACTATTGATTGGATTTTTTCTGTAGACGATAAATGTTTAATTCCTTTTAACGTAACTCATGATTATGAAGAAGAAGTTCTAGATACAATGTCAGCTTTTTACTTAAATCAGTTGAATTCGGTTTTGAATTCTTTGGGAAGAATACTTGATTTAGTTTTTCTTAGTAAAGATCTTGAAGCTAAAGTTCTTGAAGCCGAATTCAAACTCCTTGAAAATTCATTTCATCATAAGGCATTAGAAATAAGATTCAACTTTTCTGTACTGGATTTTCTTAAAAACAATGATAACTCAAATAATACTATGTATGATTTTTCTAAAGCGGACTATGTTTCCATTGATAATTTTTTGTGTTCGATTGATTGGGATATTTTATTATCAACATCTGCTTTAAATCTAGCTTATTGTTCTTTTATGTACACAATTGAAGATGTTTTCTCTAGATTTGTGCCGTTGAAGAGGTTCAAGCTATCTGGTAAGCCAGTCTGGTTTAATTATCGCTTATGTAATTTAAAAAAGGCTATGCTTAAAATGCGTAGGAAAAGTGTTAAAAATACGTCCTTTCGAAGTGAGTTTTGTCGCCTCAGGAAAGAATTTGAATTTTTGAAAAGGTTTTTGTACCGTCAGTATTTACTTTCTGTAGAATATAAGGTAAAAAAAAACTCCAAGGCCTTTTGGAAATTTATAAACCATAAGAAAAAGTCCACTGGCCTTCCTGCTACAATGAAGTTCAAGGATTATACTAGTTCGGATACCAACGATATCTGCAATATGTTTGCTAACTTTTTTCAAACAAACTTCTGTTCCGAAACCTGTGTTTTCCATCCAGCGTCAGGTTCAACATCATCCATTGATATTGGTTCCCTTACACCTTCTGTTGATGAAGTGCTATCGGAACTGGAGTCTCTAGATGATAACTTTTCTTGTTCGCCTGACAATATTCCACCGATTTTTTTGAAAAAATGCAAAAACAGTTTAAGTGAGCCACTCTTGAAATTATTTTATTTGTCTTTGAATCAAGGTTTATTCTTAGATTCTTGGAAAAAATCATACATTTTTCCAATTCATAAATCGGGTTCTAAACAAAATGTTGAAAATTATAGACCTATAGCAAATCTTCAACTTATTCCTAAAATTTTCGAAGCTATAGTAAAAAAGCATATTTACTCTGCCGCTAAAAATTGCATATCTTCATACCAACATGGCTTTGTAAGTGGTAGGTCTACGACCACTAATTTAGCACTATTTTCCAATTTTTGCCTTAATACCATGGAGAAGCGTTACCAAGTAGACACGATATATACTTGGTTCTCAAAGGCATTCGACCGCGTTCAACATAACATTTTACTTAATAAACTTAATAGTATTGGAATTCATTCCAATCTACTTCAGTGGATAAGTAGCTATCTTACCAACCGTACACAGTACGTTAAAATTAATCAGTGTTTTTCAAACGTAATTCAAAACTTTTCTGGCGTCCCTCAAGGTAGTCACCTTGGTCCGCTACTTTTTGTCCTTTTTATTAATGACTTACCCAATGTATTGTCGTATTCACAATGCTTACTATACGCTGATGACCTAAAATTATTTAAATCTGTTGCTTCGTTATCAGATTGCCTTGAATTGCAAACTGATCTTGATAATATTCATACTTGGTGTACTAGGAACTGTTTATATTTTAACATATCGAAATGCTCTGTTTTAACTTTTAATCGCACCCTTGATCCGGTAGTTTATCCATATAAAATTAATAATGAAACTTTGCTAAGAGTATCGTTTCAAAAAGATCTTGGAGTTTTTTTTTGATGCTTATATGAGGTATGATAAGCATTATGATTATCTTATTTCAAAATCGAATTCTATGCTTCGTTTCTTATTTCGAAATAGTAAGGAGTTTGTTGATCCTTACTCACTAAAATCTGTTTATATTTCCCTTATTCGATCATTACTTGAATATTGTTGTATAATTTGGAGTCCCTATTATAACAACAGCATATTGCGTATTGAAAGGATTCAAAAGAGGTTCACAAGATTCGCTTTACGGAAGCTTTTTAACTTTGATAATATGCCATCTTATGAAGCCAGATGCTTATTGATTGCTTTAGAACCTCTATATAAAAGATGGTTTTCTTTTTCCGCATTATTTGCTCGTGATATTATTTGTCAGCATATTGATTGCACACATTTGTTAGAGTTATTGAATATTTACGCTCCTTCTCGGCAGTTAAGACCTAGAGAACACATATTCTTCTTTACTTGTAGGCACACAACTAATTATGGTCAAAATGAACCTTTGTCAAATGCTATGTCATGTTTCAATGAATTAAATAATGTTATTGATTTTCATTTCAATAGAAATTTATGTAAGAAATTTATTATGAATGCTTTGTAATTAAATTATATTTGTCTATGAAAGTTTGTACTTGGTAGAAATAAATAAATAATAATAATAAGTTTGTTGATTTTCGAAGTTCCATCTTTGGAGAATATTTTCTTTTCGTTTGAAAAGATGAACAGGTTTTAAGGATATTATGTGGATGTGGCTTTACTGAGTTACCTGGTAGAGTAGGCGACTAAGACACCATGAAAAAGGAATCTTAAAGGATTTCATGAGTTTACTTAGGGGTTACCAAAAATCATTGAGGTACAGATAACCAGGACGATGCCTCTCTATGCTTGTAGAGTGGTACAGTGGGAGGGACTATCCTCAGAGAGCTTTTCCAACAGTGCTCTCCTTTCTCATTGAACTTTAAGAATTCGTCATAAACAGGGACGATTTAGGCTCCGCAAATTTTAATACTTTTTTTGGCATGATAAACGTAACGGCCGTTCAGGTAACCGACAGCAAGAACCCCCCCGCCGACGAGCTAGTTTATTGGCATATGCAAGCATGCCAAGCGGTTGGAACCCTGAACAACCACCTGCTTTGCTCCCAGTATCCTTGCAGTGTCCCTGTAAGCACCGATGGGATATGGTGGCATAAAAAGGAGGTGGCTTCAAAGGAAATGAGATTTTCAGATGACATTGGGTTTGATTTGACTCTTTGGAAAATTTCACGACTCCTTTTCTCGAACATCACCTCGAGCGTACGTTACAGGGTGTCTGGGAAACCGTGGCCGATACCTGGATAAAAACCCAGAATCTTTTCGATATAAAGGAAAGGTACAAAGTTGTTTTCGAGGTTGGCAGGAGGCCAATTCTCGAAATAAAGAAAAGTTGAACACTAATTAAGTGAAGCAAAATAGAACAGATGAGTGTGTCGTTGAACACAAGATAGAATCACGAAGGAAAGTTTCCGAGGAAAAAAAAATTATGATAGAAGTAAAGGAAAACGTTCGCGAGTCCCGCAATTTCGGGATAGCAAAACGTTAGGTCAACGAAGGCCTAACGGATCTAAGTTTTTGCCCAAATAAGGCGACTCTAAATATGTTCGGAAAACCCTTAAAAATGAAGGATTTTCGAAATAAAAAATTAGAAATAAAAGAAAAGATAAATACTTAGCTATTCTTCTGATATACCACTCCTACGGAACTCTTTGAGAAAATACCCTGTCAGCACTCCTCAATTTTCCACCAATAAGTTCCCAACCGGAATTTTGCCGCAAAGTCGGTTCTACAAAATATCGCCAAAAAAACGAGTTTCGTATCTCAAAATATTCGCAATAGTTTTTCGCACGCTTTCTTCTATCCTTTCACTTTCACAGCCAAAAGTCGAGAGACCATCAAGATGGCGGGTTTTTCTCCTCCATCCGGCATCGGCCATGCAGCCATCCTCGTCAGACCTTTAAGCGTAGTGTTGTTGTGGTAAAATTTACCGCAACAAATGAAAATGAATTTAAGTTTCAATCAACAAATTTAGAGAAGCTAGAGGAAACAGTAAAGTCTATGAGTACCAAAAATAATTGATACGGATTTAATTGTAAAATGATACTTGATTGTAAAGAGACTATTCTAACGACATTGCTTAAAATAATAAATTTATCGCTGAACACAGGTGTATTTCCTGAAACCTGGAAAAATGCGGATGTAATACCAGTGGAGAAAGTGAAGAACGCAAGTTATCTGGATCAATGGAGGCCCATAAACATGCTGCCTACTTATGAAAAGATATTGGAAGTGATTGTTTGCAACCAGCTAACTAGTTTTGTTGATAACAAAAGTATGCTCTGTGTTAAACAGTCTGGGTTTAGACGTGGACACTCGTGTGAAACTTCTTTGAGCTGGATATTGATTGAATGGAAGAAGGAACTAGATGCTGGAAATATTATTTTTGGTGTTTTTCTAGATCTGCAAAGAGCATTTGAAACCATAGACAGAACGATTCTTGTGAAGAAACTGAACAAATACGGCATTCGACAAAAGGAACTCCAGTGGTTTATAAGCTATTTGTCAAACAGAACTAAAAGAGTAAAAATAAATGAAACGTTCTCAGACACGCTGGGTATTCAACTTGGTGTTCCCCAAGGCTCAGTACTGGGAGTTGTGCTGTTCCTGCTTTATATCAACGACTGTGGTGAAGCTTTAACTACTTGCAAGATCTGTCTTTTTTCGGATGACACTCTAATATACATAAGTGGTAAGGACACTCCCAGTTTAGAAGCTCTTCTACAGAGAGATGTGGATTCAATGTATCAATGGCTGTGCAAAAATAAATTAAGTCTAAATACATCAAAGACAAAGTGCAGGTGTATAAGCAACAGGGATTTAAATATAAGTATTTTAATCAACGGCACTCAAATTGAATGTGTAAAAGAAATTAAATATCTGGGTGTGTACATTGACAGTAAATTGAAATTTAACTTACATCTTAACAAATTGTGTGCGAAAGTTTCAAAAAAGTTAGGTTTAATAAAAAGAATCAGAAATTGTATTTCAAAGAATTGTGCTCTAACAATTTATAACACAACTGTCCTCCCTTTATTACTGCTCTTCAATAATTTACATGAGAAGTATTGAAAACCAAACAAAGCTTCAAATTTTACAAAACAGAGCAAATAGGACTATCCTAAAATGCAGTAGATATACTCCGCTATCACAGATGTTCTGCACTATAGGCTGGCTGAATGTAGTCAATATAAGATTTCCGAAATTTCACTTTCAAGTGTAGTTGAAGTTAAGGATCTTGGTGTGATTTTTGACACCAAACTTTCATTTTCACTCCACATTGACTATGTCGTTGCCAAAGCCAGTTCTATGCTTGGGTTTGTCAAACGATCGTGTGCAGTGTTTTCTAGTCCGTATGCTCTTAAATTTGTTTATATGTCCCTTGTTCGTCCTTTTCTTGAATATTGTTCCATCATTTGGTGCCCTACTTATGTAACTTCCATAAATCGGTTGGAAAGAGTGCAAAAGTCATTTACAAGATTTGTCATTGCTCAATTGAAATGGAACCTTGATGTAAAACCCTCTTATTCTACTAGATGTGCATTAATAGGGCTAGATACCCTTGAGAAAAGACGTAATGTTCAATGTATATTGTTTGTTCATGATGTGTTTTCTTATCGCACAAAATGTCCTGATATTTTAAAGAATTTTCTTATCTACGCACCTGAAAGAATACTCAGATCACGAAATTTATTATTTAATTCCAGGCATTTTTATAATTATGGTCTTAACGAACCAACTACTAAATGTATTAATTTATTTAATTCAGTTTGTACAGAAATTGATCTGTGTGATGACAGTGATAAGGTTAAGTCATTAATTATGAATATTCATGCATAATATTATAATTTTATCTTTTGTTAATTTTATAGAATCTAAAAGTTTCTTAAATTTTATTTGTATTATTCTATATATTTATAATTATTATACATATTACCAAATATTATATCTGAAATCTGTTATAGTTAAGCTCGGTAGATGAATAAAGCAAACTTAAACTTAAACTATATTGGCAAAACCATCTTTTGTATAAAGGACTTCAACTTTTCAATAGCCTTCCAACAAATGTCAAAAATTTAACAAATATTAACTTGTTTAAAAGTAAAATCAACTTTTTATTAAGAAATTGTAATCTTTAAATTATTGATGTTTAAATTGAGAGTTTTCTTTAAACTAATAAAAATTTAAAAAAAAAAAAAAAAATACAACATTACGCAATATTCTTAGAATCATTCGATTTTGAAATCCGTCTGAAACGATCCCGAGATAATGCCAACGCAGATGCTGTGTCCAGACTACCTCTTCATAACATAAACCACAGCGTGGAAGTCTTTGAACAGGTGGACATAATCGAGAACGAGTGTTTGGAAAACTTACCAATCCATGTATCTGAATTGAGAGAGGAAACAAAAAAGGACGAGGAAGTACGCATTTTGTGGGAAAGTTTAAAACACGGTCGTGAATGCGACGGTACACATCGTTGGGGTACTCGGCAAACAGAATTCGCCTTACAACAAGGTTGCATATTACGAGGAATCCGTGCATACATACCCAAAAGCTTAAGACAACGGGTACTTGCTGAACTTCACTCAGGTCACTTTGGCACATCGAAAAGCTAGCCGCTAGCACGCGGTTACTGCTGGTGGAGTGGCATGGATAGTCCAGCCATTCACCCAACGACGGGTAAGTCACCAGCTATGCTAATGTTCGTTCGTCAAATACAATCTCGAGTAGACTTATTAATTCCAAAAGAGACAACGGTTGTGCAGGAGCGGCTAACCATTAAAAAACAATTTTTATCGGGTGAAAGAGTAGCCGTAAGAGATTACTTATCGATTATTATATTTCGGAAGAATAACAGCAAAACGAGGTGAACTAGACTACGAAATAAAATTGGACGATAATAGAGTCTGGAAACGTCATATTGATCAAATACGGTGAACACCAGGTAATATTAATTATTAATTATTAATTCAAACACGTCGTTCAAACAGGACTATTCGTCCACCTGAACATTTTAAAGATTTTGCAATGTAATAACTAAAACTAGCTATTATTATTTTTTAAGGCTCTTTTAAACAAAACAATTTGTATTACTTATAAAAAGAAAAGAAACGAAAAATATATTGTGAGGGGAAGAGGTGTCAGAGGCTACCTTTGTCTCTCTCCTACCTTGACAGATAGGAAATAAGTAGGCAATGAATTAGACAGTAATAAAAATGTAGTCAACCAATAAACCTCGTGTTTGCTTATCTCCGACAAGGTGATATTAATATTGATATACTTACATAGTCGTCTTCAGTTGATAACTATAAGTCCATGATGTGTTCCAATAGACTTGAATGCATTAATGAACCAACAAGAATAACGCCTTCTTCTAAAACTTGCATTGATCACATCTATGCAAGGCTTGATATCAAATCCAGTCTCAAACTTGTAAGTTCTGTGTCAAACTTAGGGATCTCTGATCATTGCATGACTAGTCTTATTTTATTGTCTCAAGAATCTTTGAAAAGTAAAACCAAGAAGCATGCTAATTTTTCGCCGGCTATAACCAAAACAAACTTCGTGAGCCTTAATTCCCATCTGGAAAACTGGCATCGAATCTATACTGAGTCAGAACCCTCAATTGCTTTTTATACGTTTCTAGAATTATTAAATTTATATGTTGTCCAGAGCTCCAATGTAATTGGAAACAGTAAGAATAAAATCAGCCTTATTATGAGTTCCACGTGAACAGCTTTTCGCTCGGAACATTTTTGTTCGCCCGGAATTTTAAAGCCATTATGAGTTTCCCCTGAACAAAATTCCACTTGGAATCAGAAAGTTCACTTCGAAAAAAAGACCACGTTCAGTTGAATCCAATTTCCCATCATTGCTTTCAAAGTTTTCACATTTCAAGGGGAAAATAGCTCATAAAAAGAGAATTTTTTCGAATATGGAAAATTTTTCCCCCGAGACTCATAATAAGGAAAAAGTGAAATGGAATCTTTTTCGAGGGGAATTAGTTCACGGGAAACTCATAATAAGGCTAAATAAAAAATTGACAAAAAAATTCGATTATGGCTCAAATGTAAAAAAGAGCATAATAATATGTAATAATCGATCTGAAGTTCCAATCTGTAAGGAAAATTTCTATGTAAATAAGTTAAATGAAACTAGAGGCAACTCAAAAAAGGAATGGGAAATAGTCAACGAATCAATTCGATAAAAAATCTTCTTTTGACATCCCTACTAGCCTAACTAGTGGTAATCAACACATATTCAATGAACGTGAAATGGCTAAGGCTTTCAATGACTACTTCGGTAATATTGCAGTTGATACTCTCAACGATACTGGCCTTCAGAATTCTTCTAACATGTGCTCTGAACATTGTTTTGGTGATTTACTTCCAGAGCCCAGAAATCAACTGAAGATGCTTTACTTAATTTCTGCTCGAATGTTTGTGATAGCTTGAAAAGAAAAAAGTTTACGGCTGCACTATTTATTGATATTTCAAAAGCGTTTGATATGGTAGATCATATAATTACGCTGAAAAAATTAGAGATGGCTGGTTTTAGAGGTTTTGTTCTAGACTGGTTTTCTTCTTATCTAAAAAATAGAACCCAAAAAGTAAAAGTAGGGAGTCATTTTAGAGAAAGTTGTAAAATCAATTTAGGTGTGCCTCAAGGTTCAGTTCTTGGACCAATTTTATTCCTAATTTATATAAACTCAATTTTTAGTTTAAACTTAAAAGGTAAACCGACCGGTTTTGCTAACGATACAGCGTGTATTTACTCGAGCTCTTCGTTAATTGACCTAATTGCAGATATAAATCAAGACTTTTACGTCATCGGTTTGGGGTGCATAAGCTTATTGTTAGTGACAAAACTAAAATTATGTTTTTTAAGCAAAATGCTTTAGAAATTAACCCTCTGGAATTGATTTTACATACCATTGACTGTAAAGAATCAGTTTTAATTAATTTTCCCTGTAGTGTCTCCAGCTATTCCAAATCATATTATCCACAATTTACTTGTTCTTTGAAATGTTTTCGCATTGAACCTGTTTCTGAGTTTAAATATCTTGGTTTAACAATTGATCATAAAATGAACTGGATAGTACATACTCAAGCACCTAAGAAATATTTACGTTCCTCATCCTTTATTATGTATCACTTAGGAAAAATTTGCTGCCGGAGTCTCCTTAAAACTGTTTATTATAGTCTAGTTCAATCTAGAATACAGTATGGAATAGTTTGCTGGGGTGGCATTTATAAAAACTATTTAAATCCCTTATTAGTTGTACAAAAAAAAATTATCAGAATTTATTGTTTCTAACAAAAGATGATTAGATCATAGTTTTCCTCTACTTTTTAATTCTGGTATACTGCCTTTAAAACATCTTTACTATTACAAAGTGTTGAAAACATTCTTTTTTATCGTCATACTTGTGATAACATACTACTTAGTAGTGAAGGATATCTTGCTTTCGTTCCGTCACACAACTAAACACACTTCCTTAATTTCTTTACATCTGTAGCACCAAGACTTTTTAATAAATTACCACTGGATATTCATTGCATACGTACTAGATACTTATTTCTTAGGATGGTAAAAAGCTGGCTTTTTAATTTAGATGAAATAAATGGTTTATTAAGACGTATGGTATAAATTCACCTCCTAACTCTGTGGCCTTCTGCCTGATGTTAAGTAGCTTTTTTGTGTGCTTATAAGTACAATCTATTCGATTCATAACCCCACAATAATGTTTGAATTGTTTTATATAATTTTTTTTTATATTTAATTTTTCTAGATACTATCGACACTTGTCTTATGACAACAGATAGTATATTAGTTTCTTATTCTCTTATATTATATGGATTTTATTAAATTTGAATTATGTTCAGTTACATTGAAACATTAATCTGTCAAGATTGTAAAAGAAAAAGAAATAAAGAAACAAAAAAATAAAAAATGTAGTGAAATGTTATCACTACCGAAAGGGCTTAATGCATCCTCACTACCAATCTGAAACGAATTGACATTGGTTATAAGAATATTTGAATATTAATTTATATTTTTACCATGCCAGTATGCTTCCACTAGCTTACAGTGAAATAGCCAGTTGCATTCCTCCCCTGAAACAATTTAGCCGCAACACCCGCCTCGCTAGGAATGCTCATCAGTTTTACCTTGAGCCCACCTTCGGGCGTACAGTCAAATATAGAGATTCATATTTTAGTCGCACCACCCGAATGTGGAATGCTCTACCTGGCCTTGTTTTTCCCCTGCATTTCGATACACAAAAGTTCAAAAGCAACGTGCATCGATGTCTCCTTTCAAATCCTCTTCTATTTTCCTAAATGCTCGCACTGTGTTTAGCGACATTATAAGGGTAGTCAAAACCCCTTGATGTGCGCCTGCGCGTTAATTAAAAAAAAAAAACAGCCATATTATGGTTGTGTGCTCGTACTTAGCGTTGACACACCCCACATATAGGTACAAAGCGACCATTTTAATTTCCTATATTCAATTAACCCTAAGCACATTTTACTTCAAAATTCAATTTGAAATGAATTTTTGTTATACGGCACAGAAAAATCACTTCACGATATAGCCCTTATGCTAGTCAACCACGTACCTGTGTTTTAGCTACACATTTCCAATAAAATAAACCAAAAAATTATTCATCAATGACGAAAAAGCATTTCATTCACAACTGATCAAAAGTTCTGATGGTTGTTATCCGTAATACCACTTAACCAATTTCATTGATAAACAAACAAATTTATCAAGTATCGTATTGATATTTGACAACCATAATAGGGCTGTTAGTTTCTAGTTCCGAGATTCTGGCTTGCAAAGTATCGATATCTTTCTATCTACATCCATGTTTTCTGTTGTTCGTTTTTCTAAGTCATAGATACGCTCGGTATGCATTTGAAGTTCTTTGTTTTTATCGTAGATCTAAAAAAAAAAAAATACTCTACTAAATTGCTAAAATAATAAAGGTATTCATACCAATGATGTAGGCTCGGCATTTTCAAGATCTTTTTTCTTCAGCTCCTTGCAAATGAAAACTTTTTAAATGTTATCGAAACAATCGGCAAACCTGGAACCGGCTTGTACTTGCTGACCAACCGATGTATTTGGTTTGGACTTGCAATGTTGCAATGGTTGGTAGAATCAGTCTTTTGATTTTTATTGAACTTGCGGTTTTTTTTGGAAGCAATATCTTTTTGGAGCGTTGCAACGCGGGGCTCTAATTGCTTATTGCGAAAACCTAGACTATTTCCTTCATGCTCAGAACGTCGCAGAGAAGTTAATTTTTGTCTCAATGTTTCTCGTAGTGCTGAACTTTTATTTTGCTTTTCGATCACAGCTGTCTTTAAAACACTAGCCTTAGCTCTCAACTTTATGAAAGATACCTTTGAAAAATCGCTTGTTAGCTTACGATACTTCGCTTCCACTATATTGCTCTGTATGTTCGGCTGTATTCTTTGTGTATCCATATTTTAATACGTCGTATCTAATAAAAAAAACTTTAATTTACTTTTTTTTTACAGATTAGTATTGTATTGTAGGACAAAAAATGTTTACTCTTGTTGAGACTCATCCATAAAGTTTAGACTTTTGGTATTGTCCCTTGCCGTAACCAAAAGCGATTGCTGGTTACGAAACGATGTAGCAAATTTGCAGTTCTTCGAAAACGACAAGTTAACATCTTCTGCTTCCAAAATATTGAATTCATCACACCGATTGGCATAGAATTTGTACAACCATTGTACAGTATTTCATGATCCAAATATTTTTCGGACACTTTTAGATAAAAATATTTTGCACGCAGGAACGAAGTTGGTTCGTTTTTATTTTGCTTGTCATCATCTTAAGCCTAGTACGTTGCTGAAACGAAAAGAAAAATCCCATACAAAAATGACAGGACGGAATCGTAAACGAAAAATTTCGCTCACCTTTTCGTCGTGCAGTACGCTGCTGCTCTGTGAAAAGGGTTTTAAGCCTTGCGCAAACCAATGCGGTGAGTGCGTGCGATGCGATTGCGATAAGTCGAATCCCTATGTAATCTTATGGACGTTTGACTTAATGCAAAGGGATTTGACTTATCGCAATCGCATCGCACGCACTCACCGCATTGGTTTGCGCAAGGCTTTATATGGATATAACTGTAGTAGACTTTTTACTACAATTTTTATAATTCTCCACACTTCTCCGTCAATCACTTATCTCCCGGGACAATAAATGCTTGCGAAATTTTGACAGTTCCATTGTTCTGTGAATTTATTGTGCCATTGTGCCACTTCAATTGAATTTTCTAAAATAGAAAGTGGAATGATTTTATTTAGATGAGAAAATTTTCCTCTTCTAAAGTATGCCCTTCAGGAATCTTTATTGGAGTTGCAGAGAAGCATTCTTGGTTAGCTCCGATTAGGCTTTGAGAGCACAATCAACTGAACTCTTAGACCACAAGCTAATTTAATAGTAAGTGGAGCTTAGACGTATCCAAACAATTGCAGATTCTAATTGAGTCTGGTTTGTTGCAGCAGTTTTTGGATGAGAACCAGAAATAAAATGGATTTTCGTTTTAATTTATTTATTTTGGATATTTGTAATTTGTTGTTGATGATCATTTCTCAGTAAAATTAATTTTTTGCATTTTCTTATACATTGACTTTTGAATTACTAACTTACAAATGTGTTAGCTGTCATAGCCTAATAAGTCCTTTCCAAGCTGGCTTTCAAGCTAATCTCTCAACTATAGACCACATTTTTGCACTTACTACCATAGCCAGGCGCTTTATTGATAAAAAAAAACCTTTATATACATTTTTTGTAGATTTTAAAGCAACATTTGACACCATTAATAGAAGGTCACTGCTTTATAAACTGTCAGTAATTGGGGTGTCAACTAAATTCATAAGGGTCTACGAACATCTCCTACTTAATATGTCTGCAACAGTACCTATGCTGTGGTGAAAACCAATCAAGACAATTTAGCTCCGAATCGGGAGTCCCACAAGGATGTGTCTTAAGCCCCTTAATGTTCGCTTTGTTAATCAACGACATTGAGAATAATCTACCAGGGGGAGTATTTTTTGGAGATGTATTTGTGAAATTGCTGTTATATGCTGATGATTTGGTTATTTTTGCTGATGACCCGATGACACTTCAACTGCAAATAAATAAGTTAAAAAAATGTTGTGATCTATGGGACCTCAAAATTAACTCTACCAAATCTAAGGTTATGGTTTTTAGATCTCAAAGTCGTTCCAATAGAAATTTAAGGATCTGGACACTCGACGGTAGGAATCTTGAAGTTGTGGATCAATTTAAATATCTCGGTTTCGTAATCTCACACAATCTGAGTATTAAGGCTCACATAAAAGAAAACTGGCAGTTGCTAAAGTAGCAATCAATACTATGTGGTCTCAATTTTTTGTGAAATCCTTTGTTGATTCGACTTCAAAGTTCAAAGTATTTGATGCCACAATAAATAGCTGCTTCTGCTATGGCAATGAAGTGTACGGATACCAATGGATGGAAGAAATGGAAACAATCCAGAGATACTTTTTTAAAAGAATATTTAAATTACCTCCAAATACTCCAAGCTACGCTATTTATGTAGAGTCCGGTCTACCACAAATATACTTAAAAAATTTGAAAGCTAGCGCAGATTTCTTGTCCAAAATAATGAAAAGACCCAGCACCAATCTGCATAAAAAATTACTGTTAGTTTCTCTTCGCTGTGGTTATACTCGTTTTAAAAACTGGCTAGATCTCGCTTCGGCACATCATATTCCTATGAGCTTGAGTCTAAATAACGTAGAAGATTGGCGAAGTATTCTGTATGACTGTATTAAAGTGGTAGACGAAAGTTTGTACCAAACCCATATTGAAAGGGCGAGGGATTCTTCTTCCAGGATTTTTTATCGAAATTTAAATCTGAATCTACGCGAGGATAATTATTTTAGAAGAGACCTTTCTATTTTCGATATGAGTCTTATTTTTAAAATTAGAACGGAAATTCTAGAACTTAATTTTAGACCATATCGAACAGATATTAATCCCACTTGTTCACTGTGTAATCTTAGGCAAAACGAAGACATTTTTCATTTTCTAGCTGTATGTCCTATTTTGCAAGAAATACGGCGACTCTATTTTAATAAGAGTTCTCTAACGTTAGAAGAAAGTCAAAGCATTTTGAATGGAGAGTATGGTTGGAAGTTGTTGGTAGGATATATTTCACATGCAAAGAACTACAGAAATACTTATTTGGATTTGTCGTGAGTAATACACACAACTTAATTTTGTTTTAGCTAAACTAAAAGCCCACTTTAACCATTGAAACCAGAACATATCTTTCCCCTTTGCATTTCTCTTTTTTCTTTTGCTTCTTTCTTTTTTCCTTTTCTTTAAAATCATTATTTTTCGATGTTAAATTTCTTTTTTCTCTTTTTTTATATTTTATTAAATAAATTTATATTTTTATTAAATAATAAATATAATTTAACCATTTTTCCTTTAAATTATGTACAAGAAAAGATAAATTCACAAAATTATAATTTTTATTTTAAATAAACTAAAATTGTTATCTCTTCAAGATCTTTTATAAGTTTACCGGCAGACGGCTTATAAGCCATGCTTAAAAATCTGTATTAAATTGTACCGATGCTATTTTTTTGTACCAATAAAGATTCATCTAATCTAATCTAATCTAATCTAACTTACATACCTCGTTTCCACTTAGAATCGGGTAATCGAATCGGATTATGATTCAGACTTCGATGCAGGTATCTACTTACCCACTGAATCGAGTAACCTAGGTATAAAACACACTCTTTTGAATCGATCCAGCTACAAGAGCTGTATCGGATCGGGTAATCCTATTTCAGTTCGATGTAGGTATACACTGACACTAATTCGAATTGAAGTGTGATTCAATTCTAAGTGGAAACGAGGTAACAAATATAGTCAGAGTTTTGTGTGGACCTTACACTCGACTAATAAACAAAAGGATTTCAATTCATTTCGAAAGTGCTGCTCGTGGAGATCAACGAAAAACTCCGTTTCGCATCAGCAGCGTACTAGGCTTTGAGGAAAAAATAACAGGAGGGAAAACCATTACGTCTCTTGCCCCGCAACTTCCATTTGTTTACATTGTTGTTTTTGTAATCGCAGCTTCCATCTGTGAATACGTGTGAGCTGCAGCAAAAAGGCGCGAAAAAGTTGTGGAAGTATATGTGCGGTGAGTTTATTTTCATTTGACGCTTGGCAATTTAAAACATAACCTGAAATTTCACTTTCACCACACTACTGAAAAAATTCTTAAGGGGAGGGTTTGAACAACACCAAAGTTATTGTTTTTTAAAAACAAATTTTTTTTTTGTAAAGCAGGGCAATTAAAAGCTGGAACAAAAAAAATTTTTTCAACACGAATTCAATATGGCGTCCTATTTCTGATAAAAAAATGGAGTAGTGGTAAGATTCTAAACGTCAATAGAAAAGTAAAAAAAAGCATGACATATCTTTGACATTTATGTTAATGTTTTATTTATTGTAAGAAAAACTAAATTAAAAAGTATCTATTTTTCTAAAGAATGGCGAAAGATTTGTTAAAGGTGAAGGACTGCAATTGATGAATGTAATGCTTCGCGAAAAGAAAATGTCAGGAAATTATTCCTTGAGTGTTTTGGGTCACGCAATAAATTTGTGGACATTCTAGGACTGAACAACATTTCCACTCTTTATCTTAATTCAGACGAGCACGAGAACTATGTAATTTTGGTTATCGCAAGCATGTTACGAAACTGCAAGGGTGTTCAGAGACAGCGAATGTTGTTGGAGTTCATTGAAAGTGACCATGAAAAGTGGGCCGTTTGCTGGAATACATTTAAAGGATTTGGAGAAGGTTGAGGCAATAGATAGGGAAATCGATCAACAGCCTTAGGTGAGTGCGAACAAATTGTTTTGTAATATTTGTAATATTTGTTTGCAAATTATGTACACAGAAGCCGCAGTTGTTAAGGACACACAAACACTGCACAGTGGTATGCAGACTCTGGTTTATGAAAACACCATCAAATTCATATCAGCCACTGATACCATAAAATGAAAAACGATTTCAAGCAAATGGAAATCGATATGGATCGTCTTCATCGTAGTCTCATGGCCATGCGTAATATGTGCCAAGGGATTGAAATTCAACGCACGCACTGGACATTATAATTTTTTTTGGCCATTCTAGCCCAAAAGAAGATGTTAAAATGCAGGCAAAAAGGCAAACATCGAAATACTTGAGGATGTTATTATAAAGCCAGCCAAAGCAGCTCCTCGAGTGAGGTTATTAGAAAAACCAGCACTTCTTCTTCTTTTCATTTCCGGCGTTACGAGTAGTGATCTTGAAGCGATCACAACTCTCCCACTTTTCTGCTTCACACTAGTGATCCGCCTGTGGGGTACGCCGCGTTGACCTCAGAAAGCGTCGGCAAGCCTCCCGGTTTTGGATTGTTCCATGTCTGAGGCCAACCAAATGCTGCTGTTTTTGCATTTGCTTGTACCAGGAGTGTTTTGGCCTGCCTTTTCTTTTTCGTCACGAATTTGTTGAAACGTTGTACGATATTGCCTTTTGGACGGGGTTTTGCGGATCTCTCCTTTGAAGTTTGAACATGACAATACCAACTGAGCCGGTCGTGCTGAATTTTGAAAAACCAGCACATGTACAAGAAGTCAAACAAAAAATCAAAACAAAGAAAAAAGCAGAAGTTAAAGAGCTAAACATTTCGGCTGACTCACCACCCACAAAGAAGCCTTGTCAAGTTGAGCAGATGGAGCCTGAACCCAAATCGAAAAATTTTATGGATATGTACAAATTAAACAAGATTTCTTTGCAAATGTAAGGTGAATATTTTGATTATTTTATTTAATGGATACAGAGAACTAAATAAAGATTTTAACAAAAATCCCAGCACCCGTCGTCTTCATTTTTTGTTTGTGCAATAAATTCTTCTTGCATAGCACGCCACACAACTTGAAGTAGAGTAGAATCCAATTCACAGAGATGTTTCTCCACTTTTTTGTAAAGATTTTCCAAACCCTTTTTTACTTCTCGAAGCTCTTGTTTAGAAAACGCCATTTGATAACTGATCTCAGTTTCCTTCACTCCTTGAGCCACTTTCACTTGGACACCTTCAAAGAACAGCTAAAGAATGAACAGACAAAAGAATAATATCAAATCAACTGAAAGACAATTTTGATATATAATTTTACATTGAGCTTTTCCAATGGACGACCGAAGTATTTGGTTACATATGCCTTGAGGGCATCGTTGTAGGTACTTGGCTCTGCCATCCTTTTTAAGTGGTTCCAGTCCAGGCACTTTAATTTGAGCTAACAACGAGTACATGTGATGGTAGTTTTCCATTTTTATGACTTGGCTCGGTGTTTTGGGATGTTCGTAGGAATGAATTGATATGCAATCAAATATTGTGTTAACTAGTTGCAAATACCACTTCTCCATATCTGCTCGCCGATCTGACTTTCGGAATATTCCTTCACATGTGGCCGCAAAATCTTCAAAGTTTTTACATATGGTAGTATGCCATATTTTGAACGTTTTGGAATTTTAGCATCCTTAATTGACTGTAGTTGTTGTTGCATAATTCGATCAAAATTTCGTTTCACATGGACCAGTGCCGAAGCGAATGTCATACTTAGGAATGAATGGGTATCTTGGGCAGACATCACGTGTTGTGTTAGTCGGACTAGAACGTATAGCGAGTAGCTAGAACGGAACAATTACACATTTAGAGAGAAGTTTCGAGATATAGCACTCTTAAAAGAGCGACAGAGTTCTTCTTTGAATTACACATTACTTTTCTCGTCGGAAATAGAAAAACTTACAAGCTAACCATTTTTTCGAAGCTCTGTATAAAGCTGATTAGCTCCGGAGCTCCGGTTCTAAGCACCCAAAATAAGGCCATCATTGACTTTCGAACTTCTTCGTTGATTTGCCGTTCGATTTTCTTCTAAGGTAAAAGGTTGGCTACAAAAAAAGACAACAGCTCGAAAAATTACTCGGGGATCAAATAGCTACATACTTGAATCTTGTTCCTTGGGTTCCGGTTGACTTTCTAATGCATCCAATGTTGTTTGAGTATTTTTAGTTGTGGGGCTTATCACATCCATTTGAAAGAAATTTATGCAAAAAAGTTGTTCCATGTTCCTGCAAAGCAACCGGTTCTAGTTCAGCTAGAACTTTTTGCAGTATCAAATCGAATCGTTCTCGATCAGCAGTCTCAACACCAGCAGCCTAGGACTCTTTGTTGACACCTAATGTCCACTAAAATAGACTTTTTCGAAGAAGTAGAACTGTCTAAGTCTTCACGTGATGCTCGCAACCTTTCCGAAATCTGAAGTCGAGCTTACACTGGAAAAAAACGTTAATTGAATAAATCGACGAGAAAATAAAAACCAAAATTTCCTTACCAAATAAAAGAAGTTACGAACATCGAATACGAATTTATTTATATTTTTTTTTATTATATTTTTTTTTATTTATATTTTTTTTTTATAAATTGATCATGTTAAGTACTATAAAAGACTAAGTCTTACTTGTACACCATGTAAAATAAAATACTGAATACTGAAAATACTGAACATCTCTTTCATAGATTTCACTCAAAGATGTTGTGTAGACTCTAGTGAGACCGTCATAGGTTTTTCGGTCCATTTCTTTTGTCCAGTGCATAAGTTCTGTGTAAGCCACCAACTCTTTATGAACAAAAGTATTTTTGTTCAGAACGAGTTCAGCAGACGATATTGGAGTATCTCCAAAATCGTTACCCAAATGTATAAACAAATTGTTCACATAACGACTAACAGTAATGGAGAACTTTGCTTTCCATTTCTCAAAACGCTTTCGTTGGCCCTGAACTGCTTCCAGACTCTTAGCAGCTGCAATCGCTGCTTCTCTGCCAGCAGCAGTTTTTAGATCAGCATCATCTAGTGCTTGAATATGGTTATGAGGAAGATCAAGTTGAGTCTACAAATAAAAAATAGTCAGAATTCAAATGTTCATACTAAAAGCATATTTCTTAAAGATCTGTCAAGCTACAAGCTGCTGGTTGGGGACAGGTTTACCCCCGAACAGTAATGTTCACCTAAGTAAGTTAAACTACCCGCTTAGGCAGTTGAAAGTGACAACAAAGAGAGAAACAGAAGCTCAAAAAAGTTTTAAACTAGAAAGACGGTGCACTTTCACTTCTTTTATGTTACCCTTTATTAGTCTTGCTATACGGCACGGAAGCATGGAACTATTGTAAAGCGGATAAGGAAAAACTTGATCGTTTCGAAAGAAAAATAATCCGAGTGATCTTTGGTTCCGTATTTAAAAACAACGTGTGGAGCAAAGCTAGAAGAGTTTCCATTGCAAAACAACAAACGCTGGGATACGAAGAGTGTATGGATATAAACGCTCCGACTCCACGGGTTTTCAAAAAACGCATTGCAGGAAAGCCACGGAAGGAGAAATGTTAGTTTAAAGTGACACAATCAAGAGGACTTCAACCGGTTTCTTTTTTAATTGAATAGGGCGAAGACAAAACACCTTTACTAGCACGTCGACCTGAAAGATCTTTTTGTTGTTCCACTAGGTTCAAACACGTCGAAAAGCCATTGTGATAGTCGAATATAGTTTGGTAGCCCTAAAACCAAAAAATAAGGAGCATTGTTTTGTTGGGAATAGCTTGAAAAAGAGCTGTACCTGACAGTTGTCACACTCATCGATGTACTGCCGAATACTGTCTGAAAAATCGTCGCCAAACTGTTCAGTTTTCCACATCTGCACTCAGTTGGTAAATGTGTCTAGCGATTCTAGTGTGGGAGAATGTTTATACCCCTTGATAATATTTATTGAGCGAGGGTGGTATCGACTGTATAGGAAGTCTGTCTATGTTTCCACATTTTCACTTAAGTTATATTCCTTATCGTCGATATTTACTAGGGTCATCCAGGTCCATTTGCAATTCATGCTTCGGCTGTGTCTCTGATTCGACTACTTCAACATCAGACTCTTGCCATTGTAATTCTTCTTTGAGCTTATATATAGGATTATCCTGTTGCACTTTTGAACAACTTTTATAAAGCTCACCGTCTTCGGAAAGATGCTTGAGAGAACCTTCTAGATCGACAAGCAGAAGTCGCGGGGTGAAAGTAGTTTGCCTCTGAAAGGAGATCGTATACATAGTTATCTGTATTACTTGCAAGCGCTTTCTTAATAAATTACTTACTTTATAATTTTGTCCTTCCCTGTATAGGACATCGAGATCGATTTGATAAATTATTTCTAAACTTTTATTTGCTATCTGTCATTTGACATTTTTTTGACTTACCACACCAGGTGCTACTTCTTGGCTAGCTGACAAGCGAATTAGAGGTTTTTGATATTGAATATTGCGAGAAAAATCTGAAAGTGGAAAAAAAGTTGAAAACAAGTTTCTTTATTCTTTGAGTTTTTTTTGCAAGTTTTTTTAACAAGTTTATTTTGGAATTTTTGTTGAAAAGTGAGTTTAGGTAGAAGAAAGGAGCGAGAGAAGGAATCGTCAGGACGGGGCGATAATTTGGAAAAAAAATACGAGTGAAAAGATAGGAGGAGGACATCTTGAAAAGATAAGTAGAGTGTGTTACATATAAGAATACATTATTTAGTGCGCAGTTTAAAGATTTTTTTTTTTTAAAACATTTTTCTGTGTGGACCTTTTTCTATCCGAATTTACCAGAATATTGTCTGGCACGTGCCCCTTTAATTTCAACCCCATTTTGGAGTTTTTCGGGACCGAATTTTAACGGTCCAACCTTTTGTACCTTTGTACTTTCGTTCTTTGAAAGACATTTGAAGGTCTTCTTAACTTTTCTGTACTTATATACTAGCTCTATTGATTTCTATTTACTTCTTATAATCCTGTAAAAACAACTTTATTTTTTTTTTAAAGATTTGGGTTTTTAATCCAGGTTTACCAAGGTTTTCCCAGCAATAAAATCATTAAAATCATCTTTCTTTCTTTTCATTTTATTTTAACATTTTTTTTTTCCAGTCAAGGTTTGGAAATTCCTTCTTTCTAAAAATTTCCTGGCGCCCATTTAAATCTAGGACACCCTGTTCTGATTTAATCAATAAAATAATAATTCAATCATTTTTTTTCAATCATCTACTTTTTACCACGCATATACTTTTTTATACGCGATCATTTTTTTAACCATTGTGAACCCAGCCCAGCTGAGTAGCCGTGGAGTAGCCGCAAATTACTTTTTTATTGCAGCTTATTGCACTTTTTTTACCCCTACGAATTTGACAGTTGTCATTCTCGACTATAATTTTCGCGGCACCGGTTGTGCATTTGTTGAATTCGTTCTAATTTTTATTATTTTGCATATTTGGATACGTAAATCCAATAGTTCCGCGGTTTACAAGTTTCGTTTAGTAAATAATAGATTGATCAGTAGGAAAAAAAAAGTGTAATAAATTGGGGAGTTTAAGGCTAAGTGCAAACTGGTATATTCTGTGAAACTTAACAAAACGCTTTCATCTGTATGAAATTTTTTTTACTAATTTTTTGCTTTTTCAGTGAAATACTGGTCTAAATGGAATAAAAGTTAATTCCTGCAACTTAAATTCATTTTTCTAAGTTCTAGGCTGTATGAAAATTAAAAATTATCGATTTTTTTGCAACCAAAATCAATTTTTTTTACTTTTCAAACTCATCTGACTTTGTTCTGTGACTACACACAATGGCGGCTGTGGTAAGTGAAGGCCAGTGAGGGTTTCCGGGTGCGGTTTTACGGTCTAGTTTAGCTTGTAGGCAAAACGCACTACCTTGCTGAAGTGGACTCTCTGGTTATACTCTGTGGCCATAATTGGCCATAATTACGTTGTTTTGAAATTTCAAGAAAAAGTGTTTACATTTAGAGGTTGGTAATTTTGTTTGACATCTAGCAGCACTATGACAGGAACCTTGTTTTGACAACTAAAACTAAAGTCAATTTTTTTTTTTCATTTCTTTCAGTTGCTGGAAAATATTATTATTTATAAACTTATTTCTTACAGACGGCAGTTCCCCAAGGTCTTTACTTATTGTTCGAGGAATCACTTTGAAGAGGATCAAATTTATTGACATTGGAAACAGCTTGTGCCTTCCAATTACAGTTAAACAGGATGAGAACATACAACTTAGAAGCCTTGCCCACATCAAACCAAAAAATGCACCTTTAGGAAGAGTTGAAGTATCGAAGGGTCACGAAGTCAGTGATTATCGGTTCTTCATTCGTTCTATTATTCGTCATTCGAACCTTAAAACGAAGGTTGGTAAAATCTATGAGCCTTGCTTGAAAACGTCATTGAAATCCTTCTTCATTTACAGAAAGCCTCGTTTGAGTACTTGCAAAACGAAGGAGAGCGTGTTCTACTCGAAGCAATGGATGAACTTGAGGTAGCATTCTCCCACCCACATGCAAAATGCACAGATTGCAACCATATTTTCCTGAATTTCGTCCCAACTGTTATCATGGACCCAGCTAAAATTGAAGAATCTGTTACAAAAATGATTATGCGCTACGGTCCTCGTTTATGGAAACTGAGAGTGCTCCAAGCTGAACTTAAAAACAAAAACTTACGATAACCTAATAGCTACGAGTATGTTAATCAAATGAATTCTCAGACATACAATGGTGCAAAAATCGGAAGAGCCGAGGAAGTAAAATCGATGTTCAAAGTCGCATGGGAGAATCCCGAAGAGCCAGACAAAAGGTTCAAGTATTTGTATCTAAGTACCGAAGACTACAGCAAAGTCGCTAGTCTAATTTCTGCGAATTGCTCGTCTTTCGAAAGGCAGTAACCGCAATCAGCTACTGTTAGAACATGCCGGTCTGTTACGAGAATGAAGATGAAGAAATGAAGAAATTCTTCTGGTTCAGCCGCTAGACCACTTGCTGGTAGAAGTTGTTTGTATTTGTATTTGCATTGTTATAATGCAAAACCCTCGCTCCTCAGAGCTATATATAATCATATTTTCTCCATTTAATGTATTCGTCGGTATTTTTTGTTGCTACTCTGTGTGTTGTTTGGGCTGGGCTCAACAGGGCTCTCCTATAAAAATATTTACTAACGGAGGACTTGCCAATTCCTCGTGAAAGGTGATATCACCACGAACCTCTGGGTTAACAGGCAGACATACTAATCATCACGCCACGGACACCACTAGATAGTCGGCCCTATCGAGATAACCGCCGCGTCGGAGCGGAGTTTTCTCCGCAACGCATCTTTTTCGGAGATTCAATTTTGCTTCGAAGTAGTTGTCGTCGTAAGAAATTTTTCACAACTGCGGCAATGCATTGCATTCCCAAAATTAAAATCTCCGCAACAAAAACTTATCGCAGATCGTCCGATCGGAGAACTACCACGAAGCAAAATGTTTCCGATCGAAGAGAATTCCGCTCCGACGATTGCCTCGATAGGGCCTAGTATTATTTAAGCAATTAAAAATAAAAACAATAAATTGATACTAAAAATAATAATTAAGCTTAGGAGTAATTACAGTCATGCTTATTTTCAAATTCTTTTTCCACAAAAAGGGAGTCGAATTCGAAACAAGTGCATTTTGAGACTCGAATGATTTGAAAGTTAGCAACTTTCCAATCGTTAGAGTTTCAAAATAAGCACGAGTATTCAACGACTATCGACTTTACTTACTATTACATTGAAAAGAAATATGGAAATTAGTTTTATGAACTGAAGACAGCTCGACTGAAATCGAATTCGTTTTCGAAAGACGTTGGTTAGGGCTGCAAAACTTGCTTTATAGTACCTATAAACTCAAGTGTAAATGAAGAAGAGCATAGTTAATCTAAAATACTTTTTGTATTGAGTAAAAAAATGTCTTCCAATAAATTTTTCGTGCAACAAATTTTTTTTTAATCTATGGCCTACAAAGAATCACTTTATTTTTCTTTGAGACTTTTTTTTCAATTTCGGGAGTAACATTCTCATCGTTTTCTTCCATTGACTGAGCTGGTTGACGTTTTACCAGAAAATGTTCCTGGTTTTCTTTAGACGGATCGTAGCGCATCATATTCAGCTTGTTCTTTCCAAGACCCTTGGGCTGGGATGAGAAGAGAATGCCATATTGCCAGTCTCGCTCGTCGTTTTCATTAGTTCCGGGCTCTTCATCGTCAATCTTGTCAACGAACTTGCTGTCAGTTTTGAAACGTGGATCTAGTTTCATTTTCGATTGAAGTTTCATCAGGGCAGCACCATGTGATCCTTCGTATTCCGCTTTGACAGCAAAATCGTTTGCAAATGAACTTACTTCTTGGTCTGAATCACCTTGAAAGAGTTGTTTTGCTTTGGCCTGTGTGTTGTCATCATTTTCTTCACCGTCCTCTTTATCAAAAAAAGATTTGCTTCCTTTTTGATGTATCCTTGGAAATAGTTGAAAATTAATAAGGAATAGTAAATGAAAGTGAGGATTTCTTACCACAGACGACAGGGACTTCTGAATTAGTGATTTCTGCAGTTGATACTGGTTCTTTTTCTTGTTAATGGATTCCTTACGCTTCTTATCGGAATCAAATGACTTCTCACTGAGTAAGGGCACATCTTTTTTCTTCCCAATGATATTAATGGATGTGTTGTTAGTTGCCTCAATGACGATCTGAAATCGGAATTAAAGGCGTTTCGTAGAGAAGCCGTGTTATCAGTGAAAGTCTTCATTTGTAATCAGTGAAATTATCTTCATAAACAAAAAGACACATGGGGTTTCCCAACATACCTTTCCATTCCTCATTGAGCTTTGTAATAGGCTGGAGTTGAGTTGAACCAAAAAAAAACTTTTGTTTCCTGTGTTCACGGACTGGCATGCTTGTTGATGCTCGGCTAGAGCTCGCCGGATGGTGTGGGATCTTGTCCGCAACCACAAAAGGATTCAACCTATTACTAGTTATTCATGCCTTAATATCGATCCACACAAATGAATTCGAAAAAAAAATTGTTAAAAACGGACGGACGTTACCACCAGAGGGCGTCGAGGTCTTATTCGACGGTGCCTATATCCCACCCTACCTTGAGAGGCGTCGGCAGATTTTCACCTCTCCCTTTACCTTCGCTTACCTTGCGTTGTTGCTCAGTTCATCATTCGATCACCGATAACGTCACCTTTCACATTCCCTGAAAACAAACTTTAACACATAACATTATGAAGCTATATGCTTGAAAAAAGTCTTAAATTCCACCATGACGGCATACAAACATGTTACACTTTATTATATTCAAATGTTTTAATTTAGTTTTAAACAAGAAGCATACTATATTTTAAGTATTTTAATTTAGTTTTAAACAAGTAGCATATTATATTTTAAGTATTTTAATTTAGCTTTAAACAAGCAGCATACTATATATTTTAAGTATTATGATTTAGTTTTAAACAAGTAGTATACTATATTTTAAGTATTATGATTTAGTTTTAAACAAGTAGTATACTATTTAGAATATAAATAGAGAATAGGATAAATTCAAGTAATCGGGACAGGGATTTAATGCTTGGGCCCTACCCAGCTTCTGCCCTTCTACTATACATTTTTAGTGTCTCAGATTTAGGTATGTGTGATTTTGTCCTACCTCAATTGAGCTCAATGGGGGGCTACGGATACAGACACAGCGCAAAAAACGCTCTTTTTATTTCGGGTTATAAACAATAAGGGAGAAATCAGATAGTTACGCCACAATCTCTATTTCGATCTATCGACCAATTACTATAAATTTTTACAAAGTGTAACGTACGTAATCGAAATGTAATGAAATGTAATGTAAATTAAAAAGACACACAACCTCTCGTTTCGGTGGTTAACAATAGACTCACCATATTTCCGTTGACCTGGCTGGAACTTTTGATTGAACTCCAGAATGCATTGCTTAACTTGCATTCTGGAATTCAGCTTGACCTACTTAGCCATGTCGCAATAAGTGCGGCCGGAAACTGTTAGTATGCATAATATTGATAAAGCAATAATATGCATAATAACAGTTATGCTTACTGGCATAGTAGGTAAAGGTGAAGGAACCAAATTTAGGTGTATAACATCCCTCCGCCGTTGGATAGTTCAAGCCAGGTCTCCAGAAATAGGTTTGTCTTCTTTTATTCATTAAAATGTTAAATTTATTCTAAAATAACAGATTAAATCACAATGTCTATTCGTTATTAATTCAAATCAAATAATATTAAACTAGAAACTTAAACACACAGACAAAACATTACACATACATTTATAGTGAGTAAAGCTTAACAATATTTCACGTAGTATGATTATGTGTAAATAATATTTTTTTTTTTTTTTTTTTAGTTTAGCTATGTATATTAACTCGAAATCTTATACAATATATATTGGCTTAAATATAACACTGAAAAATAGGCATTTGCTTATAAATCTACATAAGATGTCATATTCACATGTTTATTTTTAAAATTTTTTTTTTTTTATTCAGAACATGATTTTTGCTTGCTTTGTAGTAAGTATATGCGTTATGTGTACATACTAATCATTTCAATAATAAAAATAATTACATATTTATAGATCTATTTTTTTTTTTTTTTTTTTTTTTTTTTAAATTAAATGTTTATTGGATTGATTTATATGCGTTCATAGTTAGTGTTGCTTGTCTGATTTTAAGGAAATTATTAACTTATGGGGCTTTGTTTTTTCGGAAGTATTTACGTTAATTTACATTTAAGTTGATATAATTCTACGATTTTAAATTAAATAACAGTTTTTTGAAAAGAATATTTTTTTTTCTTACACCCGAGCATAGGTGACTCCGTAGACTGTTGAACTTTTGTTGTCGGTCTGTACTGGTGGTGGTGGTGGTCGTGTTACGGGCGCTCTTCTTTTTGGTAGATAAGCTGGCATTTCTATCACTTCGGAATTCGCTATATATTTTCGTTGGGCCGGAATGGTTGGTGGTCCTTTTCGTAGACAGCGGATCAAAAATACTACTGCGGTTACTACTGCTACTAACGAAACGAAGGACATCATGGAATATCGATGAATACTCAGTTCCCAGTCCTGGCTGTCTGCTTTACGTTCTGCCTCCAGGCCGTCCCAAGATTGAATTAAGTCGTCAATACTCTTCTTCCCTTCATTTAAAATATTGGCAAAATTTTTATGATTGCCAATTTTTATCGGAAGTAACTCTGGTACAGGTGCTGATTTCGAGACGCTAACTTTTCTCAACAGTGCTTCTTTGAGTCCTGAGTGGTCTACCATGGGCTGTTTGTACTCAGTTATTGCTTCAGCACGAAATTCATAAAACAGTTTGAACCCTTTTGCAATTGCTTCGCATGGCTGCTTCATTTGCAATATTCCCGAATCGCTCAGTGTTACTGCGTAATTTTGGGTTTCACACTTCACGTTCAATGACATCGTTTCCTTAACTTTGAAAAGCCATTCGTTGGCGGACGTCATCTTAAGGAATATCGCCTCCGTTGCGGGAATCGCAGCATATTTACAAGAGTTCTTAGATGATGGCGCGTGCTGTATAAGCTCTACCAGACACTCATTAGATCCCGATGTAAGGATGGGTCTTTCATGCCGACAAATAGCCGTCCTGGTGAGGGAACCTCCTGTCAATACCATTGCACATTGTGCGTACTCTGTTTCGCTCATGATGACAAAACGATCATGGTTTTCTGCTTCGGCAATGTACTCATGCTTGGTGTCTAGCACAAGGTCCCAGTTCTCGTTAAAGGATGTTGGTAGGGGGTATATTTTCTGGACCTTGTACCGAACATATTCGGGTAAAGGTAGTATAATTTTTACCATAAAATTTCCCCCGTCAAGGTACACCGAGGTTTTGGCGACTTGGTTTATTATGAGGGGGTTGTCCAACAAAAATCTTCCTTTACTCGTTATGTTCCGCAATAGTCCGGTGATATTTCCCTCGTCTAATACCAAAGGATGTATCTTATTTTGGTACAGGTCATCCAAAATTGAAAGTTCCAAGGATTGTCGGTTTTGGACTTCTAAAACTTTTGTGGTTATGACTGAAGTCATTGCAGTCGCTTCACTTGTCGCTTTCAGCATCGCGATTTCCTTGTTCGTGACTTGACTGTACGTTCGGAAAGTGGCACTAAGGTTACCCATGCTCACAGCCATATTTTCGATTTCGTCTGTCAGTTGTGAAATGGGTTTGGATAACGTGTCGAAGTTTGATTTCATGACACTTAACTGTCGGTGCATTAATTCGAACGAGCTCGCATCCTGTTTGTGGAGAACTTCCAACTGGTGGTAAACGCTCCTAGCATCTTTGCTATCCATAGTACCGAAGGCCCATTTTGAAAATCCTCCTATGAACTCCAGTGCGCGTTTTTGACGTTTAGCATGTGTAAGTTGTTTCATACGAAAGGCAGTTCGTCGTAAGTTGTCGATGTTTGTCTCAGTCTCTTGAGCGATCAATTGACAGTAACGTTTGAAATCGTCGTCCGGAATGCTTCTGCACAGGGTTTCCAGTTTTTGTTCGCACTTTTCCACCATTTGAATAACCATTCCGGAGTCCAGTGGTGTGAACTTCGTAAATATTGTCCACGTATCACTATAAAATACAGCATTTTCCACCGCTTCGAACACCACTGGTGAGGTCAGCTTCAGTTGTTGGACGTTGAATGGCTGTTCACTATTCGTCTGCCCGGGGTAAATGCTTATAACTAATAACGCAACTGCTACTAAATTTATATTAAGATTAAACATTTTATTTTAATTTTAATGCAACTATTGAAAAGTTGTTGCAAATAAGGAAACACTCTTTTTTTTACAGTTTAAATTAGGTTAAGATATTTTTTTTTTTTTTTGGTTCTTTGGGCTTCTTTTAGTGAATCCTTTTCTTCAAATTCTGGAAAGACAAAAAGAATTAATAAGACTGTACGGATTGATGATAATAAATTCTCATTAAAATTAGATCATAAATGATGGAAAGCTTTTAGCTGGTTGTTGTGAACCCGCTTCGTTTTTCTACCCATTTTAATGGTTGTGTTGACGTCACCTCTAACCGAAACTACCTCATAGGGTCCTAACCAAATTTGTGAAAACTTGTTTTTTCGAACAGGATTTCTAAGCAACACTTTTTGCCCTGTTGTAAAGGACGTGGGATTAACCTTTCGGTCATACTGTTTTTTCGCTGCTATTTTGGCTTTTTCTAGATTGTTTCTAGCTATCTCATGCGACCTTTGGAGTTGAAACCTTAACTGTTGCGGATAGTCTTCGATATTATATAATGGAGTAGTTTTACCTTTTAGATTTGTAGGCATAACAAAATCGAGGCCAAACAAACTGTGAAGTGGTGTCAGTTTGGTGGATGTATGCTGAGTATTATTATGGACATGCATAGCCTGCCTAAGCCATTGGTCCCAATTTTGGCTGTCATTATCAACAAAACTCCTTAGATATTCCGCTAAGGGTCTGTGACTTCGCTCTAGTGAACCATTGGCCTGTGGATGGTAGGCTGTTATATGGATTTTCTTGACTCTCAAAAGTTTACATGTTTCAGAAAACAGTTTTGAAGTAAAGTTAGATCCATTATCCGTTATGAGCTTTTTCGGTATGAGAAAACGTGTTATGATTTCCTCATAAAAGGCTCTAGCAACAGTGGCTGCTTCAGCATCCGGAATTGCTACACAAGCCATGTACTTAGTCAAGTCGTCTTGGAACGTTAAAATATACCTGTTTCCGGAATGCGTTAGTGGAAGGGGCCCTACCATGTCCATATATAGTTTTTCGAAAGGGGAACATGGAGTATCCGTTAATTCCATTGGCATCTTCGTTAGATTTCCAGATTTATTCTTTTGGCATTTTTCACAGTTCCTTATATAGCTTGCGACGTCTTTGTGCATGTTCTTCCATCGAAACTGACAGCGAATGCGTGCTAACGTCTTTGATGTTCCCTGATGTCCGCCAAGTGGAGAGTCATGGAAATCACGGAGAACTGTTAAAATATCAGCAGGATCCGTTAAAGTGACAACCCTTTTGTTTGGGGCAGTGACTATTTTGTCATTGAGTTGGTTATTATTTTCTTTCCTGTTTTTAGAGTCTTGTGATGACTTTAGATTGAATTCTAAGTCTCCTGAATTGTTAGCGTTAAGAGCTTTAAGTCCCGATTGAAATATCTTTCGGCATTTTTCATAGTCTGGTGTCTCATTGTATTCCAGAGCAGAGACGTATTTCATGAATTCCATTATTGGATTTGGCACTCCTCTGGGGTATAGTTTTTCCAAACCAGTACTTACATCTCTCATAAAAGTTTCCTTAGACTTCTGGACTTTAATGGGAACCTTAAGGACGTTTTCTTGTTCCCAAGGCAGCCTCACGCCTGACCAATCGATTAGATTATACCCAAGGATCTCAAAGTCTCCTCGCATTGTTGCTACTCCGAGATGTGCATCTCTAGATGTGTATTCAATTGTACCATTGTGCATTTTCTTTGGATCTGGCTTGAAATCCTTTTGGGTGTAGTGACTAGCTAAACCAAAGTCTACCAAATATGCTTGGGAAGCACCGCCTTTCCCATAGCCTAATAAGATGTTGGCTCCTTTTAAATCGGCATGGACATACGTTCGGCCGTGGATGTACTCATACACATCCAACATCTGTAAGGCAAGACGATAAATTGTGTGTTCTGGAATCCTTCTTCCGTTTTCCAAGAAAAGCTTCCAAATATCGTCTCCATAACGTGGCATTACAACGAAGCGATGTTTCACATCGTTAATGTCGTGTGATCCCTTACCAACTAGATAAGGCATCCCAAAAGATTTAAGTCCGCGCTGCTGTTTGAACTGTGTAATGTCTTCAGAACGAGCATTGTGCATACAAAAATGCATTTCAACAAACAACGTCCCGTTGCCATGTGGTTCAATTTTGACGACATATTCATAGTCGGACGGATTCTTTGGTGAACTCGATGCCTTACACGCTGAATATATTTGACCATGACTTCCCATGCCTATAGACGGTCCGATTTTCCATGATGTTTTGGACAAATCAGTTATTATTTCACCTTCAGGAATTTGTTCTGATATGGCATGGTCGTTCTTCTTTTCCTCTATAGGTACCTTTGTACTCTCTATGTTCAACTTGTCCTTAGAGGTTGTTTTTTGTTTAGGAGCCACAGTTGCTTTTGCTTGAATATTATCTTCGAACTGTCTTTGTTTTTGCCCTCGTGTTACAACCAATATATTATTTTTTTGAGGTTTTTTGTTCTCACTTATTTTTGCCTTGCTCCTAGTTTGTACAGCTTGTATTGGATGTGTATCTATTGGGATCCTACTGAGTGCATCCGCATTGCAGTTTGTTTTGCCCGCCTTATACATTATCTTATAATCATAATCCGACAGCTTATGATGGAACCTAACTAGTCTTGTTGTTGGGTCCTTAACATTAAAAACACCAATCAGGGGGCGATGATCCGTATAGATAGTAAAATTACGACCAAGGAGGTATGTTCGGAAATGCTTACAGGCCCAAACTATGGCAAGCAATTCTTTTTCTATGGTTGAGTAATTTTTTTCGGCCTGATTTAAAGATCGACTAGCAAAAGCTATAGGTTTATCTTCACTAACTTTGCCCTGAGACAAAACGGCTCCCAAAGCTTCGTTACTCGCATCGGTTGTCAAGATAAACGGCAACGAAAAATCTGGATATATCAATATAGGTGGTGAGGAAATAGCTTTTTTAAGAAATCTAAATGATTTTTCGCAATCTGGGGACCATTGGAACACCTCCCCTTTTCTCAATAGCTTCGTGATTGGAGCGGCTATTTGAGAGAAATTGGGTATGAACTTTCTATAGTAGTTCGCAAGCCCCAAAAATGATTGTACCTGCTTTACTGTCTTTGGGGTGGGAAAATTGGAGACACATTGAATTTTTGATGGGTCTGGAGTAGCTCCGTTTTCAGAGCACACGTGTCCTAAATACGTTACTTCACGGCGAAGAAAATTACATTTTTCAATATTTAACTTCAGGTTGTGTTGCCTTAACTTAGCTAAAACGTTTGCAAGCTTTTCGTTGTGTTGTTCAAGGTTTTTGCCATACACGACAATATCATCCAAATAAACAAAACAATCGATGCCATGCAAACCAGTCAGGATGTGATTCATGATCCTTTGGAATGTTGCTGGGGCACCGGTTAGCCCAAACGGCATTCTATTGAATTCGTAATGCCCTTTGCTAGTGCTAAACGCGGTTTTTGCCTTGTCAGCCGGATCGATCATTACCTGGTGGTAGCCGCTTGCCAAATCCAATGTGGTAAAAAATTGGCAGTGTCCCAATTGGTCAAGAATTTCTTCGATTCTTGGTAAGGGAAAGGCATCTTTTATCGTTATTTCGTTTAGTTTTCTGAAATCCACAACGACCCTCCACCTTTTCTGACCTTCAATGGATTTCTTAGGTACAATAAGCAATGGTGAATTCCATGGAGATTTACTTTCCGAAATTATGTTTTGATCAAGCATCTCTTGTACTTGTCTTTCAATTTCTTTCTTATGAATCTCCGGAGTTCGATATTGCTTAGTGTTAATCGGTCCTTGGTCAGATTTAGTGGGTATACTGTGTGCTAAGACAGGTGTGAAGCTTAAGTTATCACCCTTCAGTAAGAAAACGTCATTAAATTTGGAGCATAATTTTTCTACTGACTCCTTCTCTTCCCTATTCAGGTTTTCATCTAACTTTAAGGAACTAATCAGAGTACTGACCCGTTCACTAAGCTGTTGTCTTGGAAAATTAGCCAATATTCTGTTTTCCGCACTCTGGTTAATAATTTTAAAGTTTTTGAAATTCGAATGCTTTGGAACAAAATTTCCGTCCAAACAGTAGTCTGTGTGGTACAATTCATGATAGGAACATGGACGTAGCTATTGTTTGCTTTTACTATTGCATTTCCCAAGTAGATTCCGCAATCAATCTCTTGTGAATGTATTAGCAATTCATTTGATTTTGAGTTGGGAATATAAAGCTTAACAGCTGTTTGTGTCCGAGCTCCTATTTTGAACTTCTCTTGTGTTTCCTGTATTGCAGATATTTTAGAAGGTAAACACTTTAGAGGTAATTCGATTATAACTTCTCTTTTCCTATTAAATAATGTTATTCTTTTTGAAACAGCGTCGATGATTGTTTGATTCCATAGGATATCACGTCCTAGGATACCGTCAGCAGGTATTTCATCTAAACCATCGACAACGTTCCACTTAGTACAGAACTTATTGTTGGGGAATGATAAGGAAGTTTTGATTGTGCCTTTTGTCATACCTACTCCACCGAAAACACCACCCAGTTGCTTTGTTTCATTTATATTTATATTGGTAGCATTTTTTAATGAGCTTCTTTTTAGTAAGCTCGAGTCTGCTCCTGTGTCGACCAGAAGAAGTACCTTTTCGGACTTGGCCATTGACATAGGCAGCTCGACGAACACGTCATGCTTACGAAGATTCCTAAATGCATATAATATTTTTTTCTTACTTTTCGGCAAAGCATACTGGTTGAAACACTTCAAAACAAAACACTTAAAATAATCATTCAAAAAGTTATAGACGAATTTCACCTTTGAATAGCACTTACTCCAAACGAAACGAAGATTGAAAATCAGAAATAAGAAACCAAACTGACCTAGGTTTATTTTTGTCCCAGAAACTAGTGGCCTTGATTTCTGCTTCGTTTTACGAATCGACTCAAAGGTAAAGAAATTTAACTCCTCCGAGTCAATGTTTTGTGTTCTTTTTTCTTTTTGTCGATCGTTTAATACAGGCGCTAATGGCTTTACTTCGTCTACATTGCTTTTTTTTGCTTTGTTTTTTTTATTTTTCGTTGTTGATTTTGTGGAGAGCGAATTTTCTGGGGCACAATTTAGTGATTCAAATTGGCCCCCAGGGCGTTTCCCGACTGGTCTTTGAGGTAATTTCTCTTAGAGAAACAATCGTCCTCCACATGACCCACCCTAGAACACCACTTGCATTTGACTCTAGGCCTTTGACTTATTGTCTGAGTAGCTCGTATTTGTGAGCGGGGACAACTGTTTTGAGCATGCCCATAGTCCTCGCAAGTGTCGCAGTATGGCGTTCTTTTACGAATATTACAATCAACATAGCTGTGATTTTTCTTGCCACAGAATCCACAGGTTTTAATGGGATTTGCAGACCTTGTTGACTGTCTATTGCTGGAGTGGGGAGGGTCTTGAAAATTCTGGATGTATTGAGGTGTTTCATTATGTGTGATGTGTGAAGGATGTTGTGCGGGTTTAGATGTGTAGTCTTGTGTCACTTGAGGTAAATTGTGAGGTAGTGTAGTATAATTGTTAAAAAGATGAGGCATGGAAGGCATAGATGGATATGCTTGAGTCAGGCTATTGTAATTTTGTTGGAAAGTACCGGGAATTTGGTACATTGAGCTAATACGATCAAAAGGTAAGTTTGGTGTTGTTCCAACTCCCATATAGCCCATCGAGTTTGGCTGTAGTAGCAAGGAAGTTTTCAAGGCTTCCTCAGAGATTTCGTTGAGATCTTTGCTTTTGCTCCCCAGCATAAACTGTCGAAGAGCTTGATCGACTAGCCCTTTTTTAAAAATTGTCAACACCGTGTTTTCAACTTCTTTTTTGAGGCCTACTGACTCAGTTGCGGAATATCTTGAGTCAATAATTTCAACAGATGTAGCTTTCAGTTTCGCTAGACGTCTAGCGAACGCTTTTACATCTTCGCCTAACAATTGATGGCATTGTTTTAATTCGTTCATCACATTGTCCAGAGTTTTTGGCACTAAATAACTGTCTTTAAACAGTTTTGCCAAACCCTCTATTGTGTTCACATTGTTTGAACGAATTAACTCAAACGCATCGCCTTGCAATCGGGTTGAGATTAGAGACACTAAGATCCCCTCTTCTTCTGGCTTTACCATTTTCAAAGCCAGATCGCATGCGTTTAAGAATTCATGAACTCTTTGTGAAAGTTCATGATTTCTCTCCCCGTTGAATATGGGGACTAACCTTGAAACTACCTTGCTTATACTCTCAAGTGGCATTTCGCAATTTTCTTCTATTTCTACCTGAGTGATTTTATTTGATTTAAATACTTCTACAACTGTGGTTTGAACTCCTGTGTTGACCAGGTTTCTTTCCAGAGACGATTTTGGTGTAGAAGTATGTTGAGGAGTGAGCAACGGAATAAGGTGTTTTGAACTGTCAGGATAAGGTGATGATTTACCTTTTTCCCTTAGCTCCCTTTGAGTTGTTAAACTTTTGTTTAACTCAATAGTGAGCTGGTCTATTTCCTGGTCAGCTTCTTCTGTTGTTTTCAGAAGTTGTTTTTCAGCTTCCTTACGCCTAAACTCGCTCTTTTTAAGCTGTTTTCTAAGGTCTTCTGCCTCTTTAGCGTGGTTTTCTACTAGAGCGTGAACGGCTTTGACGTATTCGTTAACGATTTCGTCAGTCGATTCTACTCTAGTTAATTTACCCCACTGAGACGTTAGCTGAAAACTTACCAGTTTGTAAACCTCAGGATTCAAAATATCCCTTAATTCTGTGAAAAGAAATTCATTCACCGACTTTAATTGTCGTTGATTTTCTTTCTTTTCTTTTTTAAAATACTCTAACTCCTCTATTATATCGTTAAGTTGGGCTTCAACTTGGGTGCGGGCCATTAACTAACGCCAACCAACAGATCTAATTTTTTTTTCTTTTTTAAATCAAATAAAATCAAACGACCACCTCAACTAAAGTTACTACGAAAAACAAATGAAAGAAACGAAACTTGACTAAGAACTTGACTTGAAAAACTAAACCGAGAAAAAAAAAATAAATAAAATTTATAGGTACACAACTTTGTCACTTATGATCTAAAAAATAAAACATAGGTACATACGTTAAAGTATACTCACCTGTATTTCTCCCTTTGTATCTACTTTTAATTGTTCAGATATACAGTATCAGTAGTATGTTTCAAGTTTCTTTCCAATTCTTCTTTTGGCAAGTTGATTTTGGTGTAACTTATTTTATCCAAGTTTAAGAAAAAACCAAAGGTAGACGACAATTAAATGAATCCACAGAGCACTGCACACAAAAATACGAGTATTTTCCTTCACTTTTCCAATCACTTTTTCAATCACGACAACGTACGATAAGGTGTTTTATTCAATTTAAAAACACAAATTACTTTTTTTTTTTAAAGGTTCGCGAACCGGCTGCGCCAAATGTAACGTACGTAATCGAAATGTAATGAAATGTAATGTAAATTAAAAAGACACACAACCTCTCGTTTCGGTGGTTAACAATAGACTCACCATATTTCCGTTGACCTGGCTGGAACTTTTGATTGAACTCCAGAATGCATTGCTTAACTTGCATTCTGGAATTCAGCTTGACCTACTTAGCCATGTCGCAATAAGTGCGGCCGGAAACTGTTAGTATGCATAATATTGATAAAGCAATAATATGCATAATAACAGTTATGCTTACTGGCATAGTAGGTAAAGGTGAAGGAACCAAATTTAGGTGTATAACAAAAGTATTCCGTTTTCTTCTAATTGAATTTATGTTTTATTTCAAATAAGTATTATGCTTTATAAGTATCTTAATTTAGTTTCAAACAAGTAACAAATCTTTAAATGCCTCTTCATTTAGTTTCAAACAAGTAACAAATCTTTAAATGTCTCTTCATTTAGTTTCAAACAAGTATCATGTCTTTTGACTTTTGCATTGAAGATCACGATTGGTTGATATCTTAAAAAAAAAAACTTGATTGAAGATCTTGATTTGCTGATTTCTTGAAAGGAAAATCTCTTGATTGAAGATCTTGATTGAAGGTCGTGATTAAATATGTTCTCCTTTTCTTTATTTGCTATCTTGATAGAAGGTCGCGATTAAATACAGGGAGGCGATCACGACTTCCAGAGGACTGTCTGTGATCGCCGAGGTCGAGATTTCTATGGTGTAAAAATTAAAAAAAGGGAAACGTGAAGGAACTTGACAAAACTATATAGGATGTACAAAATCTACACATATAGAACGAGAATACACTCACCGACTCTATTTAACACTCTTACTTAAGGAACGCCTATTTGAACTGCACTTTTTGGGGGCTTTATCCTACTTTTGGGCTTTTGGAGACCACTTCTGGAGTTAATGATTTTTTTTTTCTTTGTTGCGTCCAACACTCGCACAGTTTAAGTATACCGGAATTGTGAATCAATATTCGATTGGAGCACTGAAATCCTATGGCATATATGGCTACGATTTAACCTTTTTTTTGATTTTGCAAAAAAAACTCGTTTACACCAATTTTTAAGTCCGAAATCCGTTTGGAATATTTTAGATGTTGATGTAATTAACTTTTTGAGTTTAAGGTTAATGGAGTCGCTTATGCAGGTAAAAAAAATTTTAAGTGTTGCTTTCTGCAACATAGAATTGTTTCGTCTGTGTTCTTCCGAGTTCCGATGGCGTTTGTATCACCGTCAAGGGTTCCGTTCCTTGGCCTCCGTTAACGCGATAGCAACGCACATCGTGCGACCGCGCTAACACCAATCAGAAACGTCCACGTCGATTATATATTCAATTTTCCATCCTTTTCTAATATTGGATGCATTCATTCAACCTTGGCGTCTCTCTGCCGACCACTGCGACCCCCGACGAGAGTCAGTTCCTATTCGAGAATTCGACATTTGAACTCGACTAAACCCCAAACGTCAAAAACAATCGAATTTCAGCCCTCAAAATGACACCAGCCGCCCGCAGGCCGAAAAGCGAAAAACAATAAACTTCAACCTTTTTCTTTTTCCATTAAATAATAATTTATTGAACCATGTCCAATATGAACTTCGGCAAAAACCACAGAAGTTACTTTTAACATCTCAAAACCAAAGCTATATAAACAACGATGGAAGTGACAGTTGCAACAACAAACAATCTGGAAACCGCTCATCAATAAAAACATTTAGACAGCTTGCCGGCAAAATATCACCCATTACTGGTATTGGGTAATTTATTCTCGGAGATAGATAAGTTGAATGTGGTAAAGTAATTTATTTTCCCTAAGTATTGCCGCTAACTTCGTCGCAGGTGTCCATTACAAAGCACTGGACTAGGTGGAGGACCTTACGACATCAAGGACAGTGAAAAGGACGGCTATTTGTTTCCAACGAGTTTCGGATCAATTTCATAGCGTGTAAAATTCTTATGGACCTATTTGTTTTAAATATAAAGTTTTAAGTACCATCGTAATTGTTTCGCTACCTGATGTGTTTTTTATAAGTCCCACTATGACAGTGCCGATGGGTTACGATATCGTTGTGGCCCCCAGGTGATTTTAGGCAAACAGCATTTGATTAGGAGATACTGGCGGAGTGCTTTGCATTGCGACGCACAGTTCTGTCGTAACACCTTTGACGTAGAAATGTGTCCTATTTTTGCAAACTATCTTTTTTTTTTTATTTTTTTTTTATTTTTTTTTTTTTTTATTTTATTTTTATTCATTGATTCATTAAATAAGAACTAGATTTACATCATATCATATAATAAATAACTCTAACATTTATTGAATAAGATATAAATCTAGTTATGAAAATAATAAAGCAAGTACATCCTTTAGTTACACAACTAGTGGCGGAGGTATCAATTTCAGAGATGTATAAAGCAAACATAGAAAACTCATAGAGGGGAAGGTGCATGAATATTTAATTTATCAATCAGATACAATATAAATTTAAGTTTTTATTCGAATTACATTATTTATTTCAATAAAATCGTTGCCAAACAACCATAATTTAACCTTCTTTACGAAAACAAAAGGTCTACGAGTACATCGAAGCTCAAACGGTAAACGGTTGAATAATCTTGGCGCTACGCAAGTGTAAAAGTTCAGATATTTTTGATTGTTGTGCGATGGAATAGGTGCAAGAAATCTTTCATTACTACGAAGGCTATAGGCACAGGAACTTGAATTAAAAAAATTACCACTTCTCAAATAAAAAATTCTTAGGACTTTGTAAAAGTAAAGATGTTTAAGTGGAAGAATTTTAGACTTACGAAAAAGATCCGAATTATACGTAGTACATTTTTGAACAAGTAATATAGGTTGCAAGTTTTTGTTAAACGTACCTCCCCAGCAGACGAGACCATATTAAATTTTTGACTGTACCAAACCATAATAGACTAATTCAAGAAATTTCTGCGAGCAGAGCTGTCTTAGGTGATACAATATATATGCTGTAGATTAAAGATACTTTTTCAAATGAGAGGTGTGAATACTCCAGTTTAGGTTACTATCTATATACATACCCAGATATTTAAAATCAGGTACATTATCTATAGTAAAACATTTAGAGGAACAACATATACCAGCATGATAAGTTGTCTTGTCTTTGGTCGCAGAGCAACGAATTGCATTTATAAGCACACATTTACAATCAGTTCTATGGAAAATAAAGTTAGGTAAGTCATTAATAAGTGAAGATACATTAAAGTGCATTATTTTCGTTTTGTCACTAATGACAAGTTTCTGCATCCCAAACCAATGTCTTAAGAGTTCCAAATCATGGTTTATACTTACTTATTTACACAGCCAACATCATCAGCAAATCCAGTTTGTTTACCTTTCAAATCAAGGCAAAATAAGGAGTTGATAAAAATTAAGAACAAAATGGGACCTAGTACCGATCCTTGCGGAACACCAATTTTAATATACTGACAGTCACTGAAAACATTCTTAATTTTAACCCTTTGTTTTCTATCCGAAAGATAAGAGGAAAACCATTTTAGCATGAAACCTCTGAAACCAGATTTTTCCAATTTAGTCAATAAAAGTGAGTGGTCCACTGTATCAAATGCCTTAGTGATGTCTATAAAAAGAGCAGCAGTATAATTTTTTTTATTGAGACTTTCATATATGTTGCTACAAAAATCTAAGAGCGCTTTTTCCGTTGATCTGCCCGCTCGAAACCCATATTGGAACTCACTAAAAAAGGAACTGCTATCCAGAAAAGAGACTATTCTGACCTTCATCATTTTTTCAAAAAGTTTAGAAAAGACGGAAAGAATTGATATTGGTCTGTAATTATTTAAGCTACTTTTATCACATTTTTTGTGAATAGGTATCACTTCTGCTGATTTCAAACTACTTGGGAATATTCCACACATAATACTTCTGTTGAAAATGTGAGCTAAAACATCCACAATATTAAACGAGATTCTTTTTATAAAATGATTTGAAAAGCTGTTTTGGGTCACCGAATAAGAATTATCTAGAGACAAGATACAACGATACAGTTCAAATGAAGAAATTGGCTCAAAGAAGAAACTGTTTGCATTCATACTTTCATTGCTAAAACAACGTTCTGAACAATAGTTATCAGCATTGTCTGTAAAACCAGCATTCGTTACAGTATTCTTAGCAACACTCGTAAAAATTTTTTTAAATATATTAGCCATTTCAAAAGGAGAGTCAATTTTCATATTATTGTGGTTGATGGATGATATTGTATCCAATGACGCATGTCTTGAAAATACTTCGTTTACGATCCCCCATTCCTTTTTTTATATTTCCTTTAACTCTGTTAAATTTATTAACATAATAATTTTCTTTACATAGGGGAACTTCGATTGCAACTTCTTTGCAGATTTCCTTATAAGCCTTTTTTAAATCTAAGTTGTTAGGTTCCTTAATACATTTTGAGCGTAGGTTGTTTTTCATGAGTATTTTATTTAATAAATAATTCAGACATTCATGGCTTCAATTTTTCCAGCTTTCGCCGTTTTTTAACTGGTGTAAGAGAGCACAACTCAACATGGTCTGTTAGGATCTTACAAAATATATCATAAGCCAATGAAGGATCAGCTTGTATGTAAACTTTCGACCAATCTTCAAACAGTAGCATTGAATTCAATTTTTCAAAATTTATTTTGTTTGTTGTTTGTATAAAGGTAGGAGTTTAAGTTTTTGCTGTAAAATGAACAGACAGAGTTTTCCCTTTTCAAAAAAAAAACATTGTAATAGAAGAGAATAGCCGACTTTTAATTTTGGAAGTTAGTTCTGTTAAGTAAACTACCCCTGCGCGTAAACGCTAATTGTTTTGTGGGGAAGAACCCTCGAAAGCCGGGCTACTGACTTGCGGTCACAGCAATTATTCGTGGCGAATAACTAGGCAACGTATAAAGAAAAGTGGAATTATGGATAGGTTAGCCAAAAAAAAATTTATCGAGTTTACGAAAAACTGTCAACTTGGATGCTATTGGAGATTGCAAGACAAGGTCAATGGGTATATCACCACCAGACAATCGCTAGCATCGACATTGAGAGAGTTTCGTAGTATGTACTAACTAAGGTGACTAGCACCTATCGAACCGGTAGCAACTGTAGTTGTAGTCGGTTGTTTTTTTGGCTACCTCTTGGGGACTGTTGTCAAACGTTGAATTATGATTCAGCCTTCCTATTGATTTTGGCTGGGAAGACGTTTTAGCCGCGAAAGCTGACTGCTTTGTCGATGGCATTGCCGAGCTCGTTGTTGCGGTGCGCTTGGCTTCATCGACCTTCTTCCTTTTACCCGCTATACGACTGCTTATTGGATTTATTTTTGTTGCAGTGGTCAAATTAGAATTGCTGCGTGATGGTGGAGTTGTCGATGGAAAGTATGCTTGCAGCGATTGTATCGACGGCGTTACACGGATTGTCGCGTTGCTGTTCGAACGTTGCAGTACCGTTGGTACACTAGGTGATTTACGCACGCCTGTAAAGCCTTTGCGTTTGTTATCGATGCCTGCTGATGCTACTGTGCTAGGTCGGGCGGGCATAAACACTTGTCTCGGAACCTTCCCAACTAAGGGATCAACTTTTGACAAGGGCGGCTTCAGTTTTGTAGCAATCGCCTTTTTCAAAGGTAGCTTAGAAGCGAGAGGGTGAAACGACAACATCTACAACAGGTACTAGTACATCAGTGATTTTTGGTTCGTCATGAACAAAAGTTCCCTGGCGTTCAAGTGATGGTAGAGGCGCTAGTTTTGCAACCACATCAGCTTGATTTGCTTTCTTATTCAAACATGTATTTGAGCCTAAACTCAATTTGGATGGCACATCAGATTTCTTTAGAACGGTAGCACAAGTAGTGCTCGGCGGCTTTAAGTTCTTTTGCTTGATGCTGGTCACGGGCAGTTTCTTCAATTGTGACGTGTTATTGACTGCGATGTTTATGATATTGCTAATCTGTGCTTTGCTGGGAAATGATGGGCGTGCCGTCCTGCGATATGGTGATATGTAAGACATTTCTTCAGGTAAGTCGTCAGTGGATGTAAGACTCCCGTGGTCATGGCTCGCACCAATAGATTGGATATCACGATTATTTATTTCCTGATCACATGTATAACTTAGGGTGCGTGTGCGGTAGCGGTCGGGATTGGATGTTCTTTTTTGAATCGAAGACGGACTCATTTTCTTTAGTTGTCGGTTTTCTTGTGTTGCGTGTTCAGCCACATTTTCAATTTCCTCAATTTCAATTTGCAACACTTCATCGTCCTCCCCATCAAAATCGAGTTCTTGAAACTCTCCGTTGTAGTTCTCGTTGAGAGTAACGACCGCTGCAATCGTGTAGGTATTGAAGCGATTTTTAACCAGTTTCCTTTTCTGTTTTGGGGTAAGTGCTCTTCTTGCCACAATACCTGGTGGTGAGGACTTTTTCCTTAAGCGCGACAACTGTGGGTTTAGTGGAACTTCAAAGCATCCGGACATACTCAGCGATTCCATGCATGAAGGTGGACGAATATTATCCAAGCCCAGACTGTGAGTACTTTGAGTCATGTCTTGCAGCAAATTGTCCGCTAACCGATTGGCCTCGAATGTGATAATGGTTGAGTTGGTCATGATTGACGGAATTCCAAATCCCGATGATAAGTATGTGTTTGCAGAGGATACTTGTAATGGAACGCGTTTCACCTCTCCGCCCAATTTTAATTTAATGCCCTCACTTGATAATTCATGGCACTGCTCGTTTTCTGAAACAAAAGCTGCTATCTCGTCGTTTACCAAAGTGTCAGTTTCTGTTTCCAAAGAGTTTGGTTGGGATGTTCTGAATTCCTCCACAGTATTCATAGTCTGCATTGACAGTGACTCGAAGGGTTGGATTTCGTTCGTGGGAGTTATCTCCGCAAAGTCGTACATTTCGTCCTTGATTCGGAACGATAAGTGGTCAACAGAGATAAGAAATTAATTAGATGGCAAACTTACTCACACACACCTACAAGCTGATTTACCGAAAATCACCTCTACTACTTTGAGTACAGCTTCCACTCCACCTTTACTTTACACAAAATCTCACTACTACCACTTTGAGTACAGCAAATCTCACTACTACCACTTTGAGTACAGCTTCCACGTATTCACAGACAGAGGATGTGATTACAAAAACAACCATGTAAGCAAATGGTTGTTGCGGGGCAAGAGAAGTAAAGGTTTGCCATCTAATTAATTTCTTATCTCTGGTGGTCAATTGCCATTGAAGTCTGATCGTCATCGTCATCATCTTGCAGAGATGCTATCATTGGTGCAGATATATTTACACTTGGGAATGATACATCATTGGGACACGTGTCCTCACTCCAGGTGTTATTTGAGGTTGTGGTGGTGTTGCTATTATATTTATTGTTACCAGCAGCGCCTTCTTTTAACACACTATTAACAGCTGCACGTAAGTATTCTGCTGTAGACACAAAGTCCTGTGTTAGTCGTTCCATAGATTTAAGCATGAGATCTGGATCCTTATGTTTATTGGTAACAACAGGGGTAACCGCTTGCTGGTGGTGGCTTGAATTCTCCATGTCAAATGAAGCAGATTGTGAGTCTTGAAAAGAGTCCTGACTGCTAATCATTTCTGGTATAGGCTTGAAGGCAAATGTTGTTTGTGGTACGACTGGGGTATTGATGAATTGAACATTTTGACCCGGTGACTGACTCACGCTTTGTTGTTGTTGTGGGTGGAATGAATTTTGCGAAAATTGTTGCTGCTGTTTCGGTTGATACTGTTTTGAATAGGGGTTTTGAAATTGTTGTTGAATGAAAGCATTGCTGGGTTGTTGTTGTTGTTGGAATTGAGGATGTTGGATCGGCGACTGTGGTGTAATGAGGTTTTGATTCGATTGAGGCTGTAATTGACTTAGATTGTCCGGGTGTTGTGTGTTATTGAAATTTTGTTGTAGGTTGTTTGGGATTGAGGAATTATGTTGGAGGGTTGATTTCTGCTGGTTTGATTTTGGTTGATGCGGTTTAGTTTTTTGTTGGTGAGGGTTTTGCGTAGAGGATTTCCTACTTGCGGTATAATTTTGGTTGGTATTATTTATAGGTTCTTCTCCTCTCAAGGGAGAAGTAGTCTTTCTAATATCACCGGGAAATTCGATAAAATTATCCCTAATGCTTTTCTGAACCTGGTCGGATATGCTTGAGTTCAAGGATCGGGAATAAGAACTGAAAGCATTCACCAGCGCATAATTGATATATGCTTTAAGATCATTGGGTACTGAACTAAATTCTCTATCTGTGTTTGCTTCTGCGTTAGCACTACCTGAAATTTGCATATTGCGATTGGTTTGGATGACAGGGTCTGGCTCCACAGAGGCTGCACCTAACTGACTCAAACTACTGTACGTAGGAGCTGAAAGAGAACTAGATTCCGATGAGGTATTCAGAGGTTCTAGACCTGAAGTATCAATCAAGGTATTATCTTGGTTCTGAGCTTTATTCTGAGCTGGATTGTTGACAGCTGGTGGCTTTCGATCTAAGCGGGGACGTGAATTTAGTGGGTCGGCCAATTCATTCAAGATCGAATTACGATTGGCTGGCCGAGTTATGCTAGAGAACCCTGCTCCGGTTGATTGGGGACGTTTCTCTCCAATTCTGCTTTCGTTGCCGTTGGTGTTGGTACCGTTAGCTGGGAACGGGTTAATGGGGACTCTGGGGCTTTGACTGTTGCCCTCTTGCCCGTTCGTATTCAGTCTAGCTGATTCTCTCGAACCTTTCTTTACTGTACCGGTCTTAGGAGGCATTGTTATTGTGTTTTATTATTGTTTCTTTTTTTTTTTATTGAGAATTTTTTTTTTTGTTTTTGAGTTAAATACTCAAAAAGGAACACCGAAGCAAAAAAAAATTGCTAAAATTTGTGCGTAATTTATTTATAATAATGTTTCGAAAACAAATTTTTTTTTTTTTTAAGGCGAAAACTTGGCAAATTAAGTAAGGAGTGTATTATATAGATATGAATGTTATTTACGTAACTTCAATAAATTTACAAAAGAAACGATTCAAAAAAAAGGATTATGTAAATGAACAAAAATGTAGTAAATAAATAACTAGAAAAATTAAAACCAAAAAAACAAAGCAAAAACAAAATAATAACAAAAAAACGAAAAATGAAAAGAACCCAAAACCAAAAGTTACCAAAAAACAACAAAAAAAATAACGAAGCAAATTTAAAAAAAACGAGGTAACAATCGGAAAAAAATTGTAAACCTGTTTTTTTTTAATGTAAATATATGTATAAATATCAAAAAGCTTAAAAGAAAAAAAAATTTATTTTCTAAAAAAATAAAGTATTTTTTTCTAAGTTTTGGAACTAACAAAGACAACCAAGTAACAAAAAAAATTATAACGACGGGTTTCGATAACCGAAATCTGAAATTTTTTAAAGAAATTCAAATTGTTGTTAGATTTAAGAATTATTAAATCAAAAAAAATATTTTTCAAAATAACTTGAAGTGTTGTTTATTTCATGAAACATTGTGGGGATGCTTCGGGCAACTTATCCGGCGATGAAGATTTGTCGTGTGTGAACTGAGCGAAGTAAGTAAACGTATTCTGATCTGAAAGACTTTCGGACGGACTGGTTTTTTTTTTGAAATTCCCTGTGAGTGGTAAGTCGGAGCAAACAAACATTCGAGACAAAAGACAAAAATTGTTGCTATCCAATTGTATTCGCAATTCTATTCTGGCCTGAGACCTTTGATAGAAGACATAATACATTTGGATAAGCAAAACACAAAAAGAAAGTAATTGTGCAACTGTGCGACACTACGTCATCGACAGGCCACAAAACTTTGTAAGCAAACAATAAAAAGGGATTGAAAAGTAAAAAGAAGAAGATAGAAAAGTAAAATTTGTGACATTCAAGGATGGGTAATTACAATTAAACAAAGGTTACTTGTTGTTGTTATCCTCTTCTTGTTATCTCGTCGCAAATGAAAGCGGTATGTTTGAAACTTTCCCAATCATGACATACGAGTTTCGAAAGAGGATAACACAAACAATTAGGGAATGCTAAAATTGGGAAAAGGTAGACGGAAACAAGGACTAACGTTGTGGGTGCCATTTGTAATAGGCTGGAGTTGAGTTGAACCAAAAAAAAAAAACGTTTGTTTCCTGTGTTCACGGACTGGCATGCTTGTTGTGTAATGGACACCTGAAACGAAGAGAAGTTAGCGGCAATGAAATGAATGATTGAAAATAAAATACCTTACCTTCTACGTGTGGTCAATCGTCACTGCAAATGTTAGATCCAAGTCGATCTTCCGTCTTTGTAGGCAATCTCGGCACCAAACTGAGTACCTTGCATACTTTTGCTGTTCGCTGTTAACAATAAATGTGACTTCGACGTCTCAGCTACGATAACTGACGGTATCAGCGAAGGTGTATCTTTGGGTTGGAGAAGATTTTTTTTTTTTTCTTTGAAGACCAGAGTTCCGGGTGTTTAATCTCAGTGAATCCTTTTAGCTTAGCTGCTCTCCAGTTCTTTGCTAGAAGACATGAATCGTTGGTGTCCCAGACGTATAGCAAATCATCCTTGCATTTCAACAAGTTTTGTGTTCTACCCGAGTCGACTGGCAAACCCGACCGGATTTTTTCAAACATGACAGATTTATTAAAGTTCATGATGTCGGTAGTATACATTATTGAGGAAAAACAATAGGAAAGCACAAACTTAAATCACGAAATACGATACAATATTTTGTTTAAACAAAACAGAAAACACTTTTTGTTCCATTTTTACTTTGACATCTGTTTTTTTTGACGTTTAGGGTTTAGTCGAGCTCGAATACAACCTTCGTTGGATTGATTTTATCCATTCTGATTAAGCGCGCTAAAATGACTTTGAGTGCTAAAAATTAAAGACAAACAAGAAAATCATCAATGCAAAGGTGTTCTCCCAAAGGGAGGAAAAAGCACCCAAAAAGTGCAGTGCAAATAGGCGCTAAGTAAGAGTGTTAAATAGAATCGGTGAGTGTATTTTTGTTCTATAAGTGTAGTTTTCGTACATCCTATAGTTTTGGTCAAGTTCCTTCACGTTTCCCTTTTTTTTATTTTTGCACCATAGAAAGCTCGACCTCGGCGATCACAGACAGTCCCCTGGAGGTCGTGATCGCGTCCCTGTATTTAATTAAAACCCGAGATCTTCTATCAAGATAGCAAATCAAGAAACGGAGAAAATATTTAATCACGACCTTCAATCAAGATCTTCAATCAAGAGATTTTTCTTTCAAGAAACCAGCAAATCAAGATCTTCAATCAAGTTTTTTTTAAGATATCAACCAATCGTGATCTTCAATACAAAAGTCAAAAGACATGATACTTGTTTGAAACTAAATGAAGAGACATTTAAAGATTTGTTACTTATTTGAAACTAAAGGTACTTATAAAGCATATTACTTGTTTGAAACTAAACCTAAATTCAATTAGAAGAAAACGGAATATTTTGTAAAAATTTATAGTAATTGGTCGATAGATCGAAATAGAGATTGTGGCGTAAGTATCTGGTTTCTCCCTTATTGTTTATAACCCGAAATAAAAAGAGAGTTTTTGAGCTGTGTCTGTATCCGTAGCCCCCCATTGAGCTCAATTGAGGTAGGATAAAATTGTGCTCGGCTTGAGCTCGCCGGATGGTGTGGGATCTTGTCCGCAACCACAAAAGGATTCAACCTATTACTAGTTATTCATGCCTTAATATCGATCCACACAAATGAATTCGAAAAAAAATGTTAAAAACGGACGGACGTTACCACCAGAGGGCGTCAAGGTCTTACTCGACGGTGCCTATATCCCACCCTACCTTGAGAGGCGTCGGCAGATTTTCACCTCTCCCTTTACCTTCGCTTACCTTGCGCTGTTGCTCAGTTCATCATTCGATCACCGATAACGTCACCTTTCACATCCCCTGAAAACAAACCTTAACACATTGTCAAGCTATATGCTTGAAAAAAAAGTCTTAAATTCCACCACGACGGCATACAAACATGCTACACTTTATTATATTCAAATGTTTTAATTTAGTTTTAAACAAGAAGCATACTATATTTTAAGTATTTTAATTTAGTTTTAAACAAGTAGCATACTCTATTTTAAGTATTTTAATTTAGTTTTAAACAAGTAGCATACTATATTGTAGGTATTTTGATTTAGCTTTAAACAAGCAACATACTATATTTTAAGTATTATGACTTAGTTTTTTTTTCGGACATTGTCTGATAGGCAGACACGCCATAAGACTTGGTGTTCCTTCTAATGACTTCTGCAGAAGTTTTTTTTTTTAGATGAGGAGGATGAAGAAACTATTCCACACCTCCTCTGCTCATGTCCTGCACTCTCAATTAAAAGAAAACGGCATCTAGGAAAATATTTCCTCGATGATCTAAACGATCTGGCGAACACAGATATCCTGCATCTCTTCCGCTTCATAAAAAGCTCCAAATGGTTTTGTAAAGTGGGGTTCTTCCTCACTTAATTCTTATGGTATCACAATGGACCTAATACTGGTCTAAGTGTGTCAGTTGTTTTCCTGACAACCATTTTAACCTAACCTAACCTAGTTTTAAACAAGTAGTATACTATATTTTAAGTATTATGATTTAGTTTTAAACAAGTAGTATACTTTACAGAATATAAATAGAGAATAGGTTAAATTCAAGTAATCGGGACAAGGATTTAATGCTTGGGCCTTACCCAGCTTCTGCCCTTCTACTATACACTTTTAGTGTCGCAGATTTAGGTATGTGTGATTTTATCCTACCTCAATTGAGCTCAATGGGGGGCTACGGATACAGACACAGCGCAAAAAACGCTCCTTTTCTTTCGGGTTTTAAACAATAAGGGAGAAACCAGATACTTACGCCAAAATCTCTATTTCGATCTATCGACCAATTACTATAAATTTTTACAAAGTATTCCGTTTTCTTCTAATTGAATTTATGTTTAGTTTCAAATAAGTAATATGCTTTATAAGTATCTTAATTTAGTTTCAAACAAGTAACAAATCTTTAAATGTCTCTTCATTTAGTTTCAAACAAGTAACAAATCTTTAAATGTCTCTTCATTTAGATTCAAACAAGTATCATGTCTTTTGACTTTTGCATTGAAGATCACGATTGGTTGATATCTTAAAAAAAACTTGATTGAAGATCTTGATTTGCTGATTTCTTGAAAGGAAAATCTCTTGATTGAAGATCTTGATTGAAGGTCGTGATTAAATATCTTCTCCTTTTCTTGATTTGCTATCTTGATAGAAGCGATTAAATACAGGGAGGCGCTCACGACTTCCAGAGGACTGTCTGTGATCGTCGAGGTCGAGGTTTCTATGGTGTAAAAATTAAAAAAAAAGGGAAACGTGAAGGAACTTGACAAAACTATAGGATGTACAAAATCTACACATATAGAACGAGAATACACTCACCGACTCTATTTAACACTCTTACGTAAGGAACGCCTATTTGAACTGCACTTTTTGGGGGCTTTATCCTCCCTTGGGCTTTTGGAGACCACTTCTGGAGTTAATGATTTTTTTTTTCTTTGTTGCGTCGAACACTCGCACAGTTTAAGTATACCGGAATTGTGAATCAATATTCGATTGGAGCACTGAATTCCTATGGCAATAAATTTTACATATATATTATATGGCTACGATTTAACCTTTTTTGATTTTGCAAAAAAAAACTCGTTTACACTTATTTTTAGGTCCGAAATCCGTTTGGAATATTTCAGATGTTGATGTAATTAAATTTTTGAGTTTAAGGTTAATGGAGTCGCTTATGCAGGTAAAAAAAATTTTAAGTGTTGCTTTCTGCAACATAGAATTGTTTCGTCTGTGTTCTTTCGAGTTCCGATGGCGTTTGTATTACGACTGTGTCGAATGTCGATGCCAAGTGTCTGTTGCTATGTACTCATCACCTTCAAGGGTTCCGTTCCTTGGTCTACGTTAACGCGATAGCAACGCACATCGTGCGACCGCGCTAACACCAATCAGAAACGTTCACGTCGATTATATATTCAATTTTCCATCCTTTTCTAATATTGGATGCATTCATTCAACCTTGGCGTCTCTCTGCCGACCACTGCGACCCCCGACGAGAGTCAGTTCCTATTCGAGAATTCGACATTTGAACTCGACTAAACCCCAAACGTCAAAAACAATCGAATTTCAGCCCTCAAAATGACACCAGCCGCCCGCAGGCCGAAAAGCGAAAAACAATAAACTTCAACCTTTTTCTTTTTCCATTAAATAATAATTTATTGAACCATGTCCAATATGAACTTCGGCAAAAACCACAGAAGTTACTTTTAACATCTCAAAACCAAAGCTATATAAACAACGATGGAAGTGACAGTTGCAACAACAAACAATCTGGAAACCGCTCATCAATAAAAACATTTAGACAGCTTGCCGGCAAAATATCACCCATTACTGGTATTGGGTAATTTATTCTCGGAGATAGATAAGTTGAATGTGGTAAAGTAATTTATTTTCCCTAAGTATTGCCGCTAACTTCGTCACAGGTGTCCATTACAGCTTGCAGCTTTTTTTTTTGTGATAAGCACAGGTTCGTCATCTTCGTATGCATTTTCAGTTGCTGCAGCCTCTGGTGTGTCTTCCTCTTCGGTGTTGAAAAACTTCTTGGATTTGTTTGGTGGTTGAAAGTTTTCGTCTTTGTTTTCATAGCCGCTATTTTTCGTTTTTGGTGAAGTTTTGGCGTTCTCTTAACGTTCTTGTTTGAGACGTTCCAAAAAACTCTCCTTGGCAATAGACACCCTTACATACTCTCCATTGATTTGCTTGGAGTTCAGTTTTCCTGGGCCTTTAATTAAAGATCATAAGGATGAGTTTGAATATAATATTTAATATTTATGTGCGTACAGTAATCTACATCGTCGTTACAGAGGTTTAGCGTCACAAATGCAAGAATTTGAACACTTCTAGGATCTACCAGGTTCTCTTTTTATTATGGACAAGTTCTTGAAAATGTTATCAATTCCCAGCAAAGTATTCACTTACCGCCGTATTAATAAACGCGGAATAGCTGGGCTAAGCCTTATTCCATGGATTAAGTGGAAAATGGTATAATGGTGGCTTTAATTAAATGGAAAATGGTATAATGGTGGTAACTTAATCCATGGAATAAGTATTTCCCAGTTATTCCGCGTTTATAAATACGGCGGTTAAGGTATAGTTTCATTTGGTATAGCTTTGTATTTAGTGACTTAACAATTTTCTGTGAACTAGCTAGGTATGGTGACATCATACCTCCTAGAGCCCAGGAATTACACCGATCTAATATTGAAGAAATTATTGGTTATTTTAATAAAAAACTAAAGAATAGCAATAAAAAAGGTTACCAAAATCCCAACCAGCCCAGAGCACAAACAAAAAAGACTTTTGATGTGACAGCGTATTCGGTCAAGTTGTCACTTTTTTCCCGGTTAGTTCACAATAGGTTGTGTTTTAGTACTGTTTGGTTAATTTTCTCCAATTTTCTCACGTTGTTAGCGCATAATTTCCGCCCAATCACCTCAAGTTGAGGTAATTTTGATGAAAGATTTTGTATTTTTAATACTACGTTTTCACTAGGGCCATAACTAGGTAATTTGCAAATTTCATGAAAAAGTGTTCTCATTAGAGGTTGTTAAATGTGTTTGACATTTGGCAGATTTTTTTTTTTTGACAACTATTAAAGTCAAATTTTTATTTCATTTCTTTCCGGCACGAGGTCTTGCCGAATGAAATTATTTATTTAATTTATTTAGTTATTTACCGTGTACTAGATACACTTACCTTTACTCCGACTGCAGTCAGGAAAAATTACGGCGCGATTTCTTCAACACAATTCTGACACACATTCAACAAAGGAATATAGAAATATTTGGAGTCCATAACCAGTTGGTAGAAACCGAAGAATGTTTCCGTGAAGTCCTGACAATGGGTGCTTTTGCAATCGAGGGAAAGGACTTTGCGAGGTCAGACGAAGACGCTCAGGTAAGAAAACAAAGTGCTTGAGGCAGAATCAAACTTATTCCTATGTTTTTTGGTAGCAGGACTTCCTTGTATCATAACGCAATCCGAAGAATATCGAAGAGCTTCTAACTTTGATTCAAAGAACTCTCCTTGGACATCAGCTGTTAACCTATACTGACGAACCAGAACGCCTGCTCCGAGAAAAAGAACTTCGTGCAAAAGTTACCGAACATACGGTTGAACAAGGAAGGATTGAAATTGCAGCTGACGAGGTAAAACACACTTTTGGAAATAAAGACCATTGAGAAGGTCCATCTTTTGTCTATACCTTCATTTTTTTCAGTGTTACTTAAAAATACATTTCATTGTATCAAATCTAAAAATAAGTTTGAAGGGCTTTTAAAGAAATTTTTAATGGATCCAACCAAACGGAGTCGTTTGCCAAGCATTTAAACGAGCTAGGACTATGATAAGACGCTCTGTAAGTCCTGTTGCTAGACTGTTTTAAGCACTCCCTCTGCAATTGTCTTACAATCTCAACGGGCTTTGCAATAGTGGTCATTAACAAGTTCCAAAGAATTTAAAGTTCATTAAAGAAAGTGAAAAATAAATTGATTTTTTTTATTTCAATTATTATGTCAAGTTAAAATCCATTGCGCAAATGGGGAAAATATGAGTTATGAGTATAATAGCAAGAGCTAAACCCGCTTCTTTTCACAAAAGTATGCTCTAAGTTTTTCAATTGCAATTAAAACATGCGCATACAAAACCAATGATTGCACCAAACACTGGCTCTCAAAATACGGTGCCATGACATTTGGCCACGTGCCATATGGCCATATTTCGAGATATGGCCATTTGACACTTTTCAATTGTGTCACATGGCCAGATGGCCATTTGTCGCTTTGGCAATGTGTCATTTGACCATTATGGCCAAATGACACTTTGAAACTTGTTCTTAAAGTGCAAAAATTCAAAACAGAAATATCAGTACATATATAAAAGGATAAACCAGGTATTTGAGTATCGATGACGTTTTAATAATATTAAATTTAATTTATTTAAAAACAAAAATTCCTGATTTATAGTAAAGTTTTTTTGATATAGAATTAATGTTGAGATTTTCAAAAACATTATCATTATCAGTTTTCGAAGAAAAGATTTTCAATTGGATATCTATAATAGTAGATAAGAATACATAAACATAAATACATATGTATGAGTATGTATGCATATTTATATGTACATTCATACTTTAAGTTTAAAGGGTAATGATAAACAAAAATGATCGTCATCATCTGCACGAAACGCAGCAAGCGCAATCTTTTTTTTTTTTGTTTTTTCCATCAGATAATCAATTTTGGGTGTGAAAATAAAAAAAATCCCCCGAATTTTTTTATTTTCATATTTTCACACCCAAAATTGATATAATTGATAAAATATGCATACATACATATACCAAATACAAAATATAAAGTAAAAATTTTTTATAATTTTATATATGCGTGTGTATGTTTATTTAATAATTCTTGTTTTTATCCTATTAATGTGTGAAAATATTAAGAACTAAGAAATAAAATAGATATTGAAATGGTTGCATATTACCAAATTGGCAACCATGAATATACTTGTTCAAATTTCTTGCAACTGTAAAATTAGTTACTTACAAAAAACAAAAACAAGACGATGAAAAAAGGTTCAGTTAAATAGCCTTGAACTAAAAAGCCCATCCAAAATATACGCATAACATTTTGTTTTTGCTCGAAACACCTGCAAAAAATATGGTCAAACGACACTTTGAAAATGTGTCAAATGACCATATTATTTTCACACCCAAAATTGATTATCTGATGGAAAAAACAAAAAAAAAAAGATTGCGCTTGCTGCGTTTCGTGCAGATGATGACGATCATTTTTGTTTATCATTCACCTTTAAACTTAAAGTATGAATGTACATATAAATATGCATACATACATATACCAAATACAAAATATAAAGTAAAAATTTTTTATAATTTTATATATGCGTGTGTATGTTTATTTAATAATTCTTGTTTTTATCCTATTAATGTGTGTAAATATTAAGAACTAAGTAATTAAATAGATATTGAAATGATTGCATATTACCAAATTGGCAACCATGAATATACTTGTTCAAATTTCTTGCAACTGTAAAATTAGTTACTTACAAAAAACAAAAACAAGACGATGAAAAAAGGTTCAGTTAAATAGCCTTGAACTAAAAAGCCCATCCAAAATATACGCATAACATTTTGTTTTTGCTCGAAACACCTGCAAAAAATATGGTCAAACGACACTTTGAAAATGTGTCAAATGACCATATTCTAATATATGGCCATTTGTCATTTTGAAAAGCGTCATTTGGCCATTTGGCTAAATGACACAAAAAAATATGGTAAAATGACACATTGCCAAAGCGACAAATGGCCATATGGCCATGTGACACAATTGATAAGTGTCAAATGGCCATATTTTGAAATATGGCCATATTTCAATTTCAATTTTATTTTGTAAAGTAACAAATATTTGTACATTAAGATTAATATCTTTTTTAGTACTAAGAGATAAGCGGATAAAGACATGAATTTAATTAACAAATGAGAAAAAGAGAATAATATAAACTTATGCTAATCATATCATAAAAGATTCAAAGTAAAGAATAAGATGTAGGTTCAAGTAAGGGATGAGAAATAGTTAAAGATAGCAGTTTTAAAGCGAGTGATATTAGAGATAGATCTTATACTAATTGGTAAAGAGTTCCATAATTTAACAGCGTGAATGAAAAATAAACGACTAGAATTGAGGTAATTGTGAAGTGATGGGATAAGAATAAAAGTTCTATATGAGCGGGCAAGTCTAAGCTTTTCATACAAATACCCCGGAGCCTTATCAATTGTGTCACATGGCCAGATGGCCATTTGTCGCTTTGGCAATATTTCATATTTCAATATTTTTCACATTCAATATTTTCACACCCAAAATTGATTATCTGATGGAAAAAACAAAAAAAAAAAGATTGCGCTTGCTGCGTTTCGTGCAGATGATGACGATCATTTTTGTTTATCATTCACCTTTAAACTTAAAGTATGAATGTACATATAAATATGCATACATACATATACCAAATACAAAATATAAAGTAAAAATTTTTTATAATTTTATATATGCGTGTGTATGTTTATTTAATAATTCTTGTTTTTATCCTATTAATGTGTGTAAATATTAAGAACTAAGTAATTAAATAGATATTGAAATGATTGCATATTACCAAATTGGCAACCATGAATATACTTGTTCAAATTTCTTGCAACTGTAAAATTAGTTACTTACAAAAAACAAAAACAAGACGATGAAAAAAGGTTCAGTTAAATAGCCTTGAACTAAAAAGCCCATCCAAAATATACGCATAACATTTTGTTTTTGCTCGAAACACCTGCAAAAAATATGGTCAAACGACACTTTGAAAATGTGTCAAATGACCATATTCTAATATATGGCCATTTGTCATTTTGAAAAGCGTCATTTGGCCATTTGGCTAAATGACACAAAAAAATATGGTAAAATGACACATTGCCAAAGCGACAAATGGCCATATGGCCATGTGATGTAACGTACGTAATCGAAATGTAATGAAATGTAATGTAAATTAAAAAGACACACAACCTCTCGTTTCGGTGGTTAACAATAGACTCACCATATTTCCGTTGACCTGGCTGGAACTTTTGATTGAACTCCAGAATGCATTGCTTAACTTGCATTCTGGAATTCAGCTTGACCTACTTAGCCATGTCGCAATAAGTGCGGCCGGAAACTGTTAGTATGCATAATATTGATAAAGCAATAATATGCATAATAACAGTTATGCTTACTGGCATAGTAGGTAAAGGTGAAGGAACCAAATTTAGGTGTATAACATCCCTCCGCCGTTGGATAGTTCAAGCCAGGTCTCCAGAAATAGGTTTGTCTTCTTTTATTCATTAAAATGTTAAATTTATTCTAAAATAACAGATTAAATCACAATGTCTATTCGTTATTAATTCAAATCAAATAATATTAAACTAGAAACTTAAACACACAGACAAAACATTACACATACATTTATAGTGAGTAAAGCTTAACAATATTTCACGTAGTATGATTATGTGTAAATAATATTTTTTTTTTTTTTTTTTTTAGTTTAGCTATGTATATTAACTCGAAATCTTATACAATATATATTGGCTTAAATATAACACTGAAAAATAGGCATTTGCTTATAAATCTACATAAGATGTCATATTCACATGTTTATTTTTAAAATTTTTTTTTTTTTTTTTATTCAGAACATGATTTTTGCTTGCTTTGTAGTAAGTATATGCGTTATGTGTACATACTAATCATTTCAATAATAAAAATAATTACATATTTTCGGAAGTATTTACGTTAATTTACATTTAAGTTGATATAATTCTACGATTTTAAATTAAATATCAGTTTTTTGAAAAGAATATTTTTTTTTCTTACACCCGAGCATAGGTGACTCCGTAGACTGTTGAACTTTTGTTGTCGGTCTGTACTGGTGGTGGTGGTGGTCGTGTTACGGGCGCTCTTCTTTTTGGTAGATAAGCTGGCATTTCTATCACTTCGGAATTCGCTATATATTTTCGTTGGGCCGGAATGGTTGGTGGTCCTTTTCGTAGACAGCGGATCAAAAATACTACTGCGGTTACTACTGCTACTAACGAAACGAAGGACATCATGGAATATCGATGAATACTCAGTTCCCAGTCCTGGCTGTCTGCTTTACGTTCTGCCTCCAGGCCGTCCCAAGATTGAATCAAATCGTCAATACTCTTCTTCCCTTCATTTAAAATATTGGCAAAATTTTTATGATTGCCAATTTTTATCGGAAGTAACTCTGGTACAGGTGCTGATTTCGAGACGCTAACTTTTCTCAACAGTGCTTCTTTGAGTCCTGAGTGGTCTACCATGGGCTGTTTGTACTCAGTTATTGCTTCAGCACGAAATTCATAAAACAGTTTGAACCCTTTTGCAATTGCTTCGCATGGCTGCTTCATTTGCAATATTCCCGAATCGCTCAGTGTTACTGCGTAATTTTGGGTTTCACACTTCACGTTCAATGACATCGTTTCCTTAACTTTGAAAAGCCATTCGTTGGCGGACGTCATCTTAAGGAATATCGCCTCCGTTGCGGGAATCGCAGCATATTTACAAGAGTTCTTAGATGATGGCGCGTGCTGTATAAGCTCTACCAGACACTCATTAGATCCCGATGTAAGGATGGGTCTTTCATGCCGACAAATAGCCGTCCTGGTGAGGGAACCTCCTGTCAATACCATTGCACATTGTGCGTACTCTGTTTCGCTCATGATGACAAAACGATCATGGTTTTCTGCTTCGGCAATGTACTCATGCTTGGTGTCTAGCACAAGGTCCCAGTTCTCGTTAAAGGATGTTGGTAGGGGGTATATTTTCTGGACCTTGTACCGAACATATTCGGGTAAAGGTAGTATAATTTTTACCATAAAATTTCCCCCGTCAAGGTACACCGAGGTTTTGGCGACTTGGTTTATTATGAGGGGGTTGTCCAACAAAAATCTTCCTTTACTCGTTATGTTCCGCAATAGTCCGGTGATATTTCCCTCGTCTAATACCAAAGGATGTATCTTATTTTGGTACAGGTCATCCAAAATTGAAAGTTCCAAGGATTGTCGGTTTTGGACTTCTAAAACTTTTGTGGTTATGACTGAAGTCATTGCAGTCGCTTCACTTGTCGCTTTCAGCATCGCGATTTCCTTGTTCGTGACTTGACTGTACGTTCGGAAAGTGGCACTAAGGTTACCCATGCTCACAGCCATATTTTCGATTTCGTCTGTCAGTTGTGAAATGGGTTTGGATAACGTGTCGAAGTTTGATTTCATGACACTTAACTGTCGGTGCATTAATTCGAACGAGCTCGCATCCTGTTTGTGGAGAACTTCCAACTGGTGGTAAACGCTCCTAGCATCTTTGCTATCCATAGTACCGAAGGCCCATTTTGAAAATCCTCCTATGAACTCCAGTGCGCGTTTTTGACGTTTAGCATGTGTAAGTTGTTTCATACGAAAGGCAGTTCGTCGTAAGTTGTCGATGTTTGTCTCAGTCTCTTGAGCGATCAATTGACAGTAACGTTTGAAATCGTCGTCCGGAATGCTTCTGCACAGGGTTTCCAGTTTTTGTTCGCACTTTTCCACCATTTGAATAACCATTCCGGAGTCCAGTGGTGTGAACTTCGTAAATATTGTCCACGTATCACTATAAAATACAGCATTTTCCACCGCTTCGAACACCACTGGTGAGGTCAGCTTCAGTTGTTGGACGTTGAATGGCTGTTCACTATTCGTCTGCCCGGGGTAAATGCTTATAACTAATAACGCAACTGCTACTAAATTTATATTAAGATTAAACATTTTATTTTAATTTTAATGCAACTATTGAAAAGTTGTTGCAAATAAGGAAACACTCTTTTTTTTTACAGTTTAAATTAGGTTAAGATATTTTTTTTTTTTTTTTTGGTTCTTTGGGCTTCTTTTAGTGAATCCTTTTCTTCAAATTCTGGAAAGACAAAAAAAATTAATAAGACTGTACGGATTGATGATAATAAATTCTCATTAAAATTAGATCATAAATGATGGAAAGCTTTTAGCTGGTTGTTGTGAACCCGCTTCGTTTTTCTACCCATTTTAATGGTTGTGTTGACGTCACCTCTAACCGAAACTACCTCATAGGGTCCTAACCAAATTTGTGAAAACTTGTTTTTTCGAACAGGATTTCTAAGCAACACTTTTTGCCCTGTTGTAAAGGACGTGGGATTAACCTTTCGGTCATACTGTTTTTTCGCTGCTATTTTGGCTTTTTCTAGATTGTTTCTAGCTATCTCATGCGACCTTTGGAGTTGAAACCTTAACTGTTGCGGATAGTCTTCGATATTATATAATGGAGTAGTTTTACCTTTTAGATTTGTAGGCATAACAAAATCGAGGCCAAACAAACTGTGAAGTGGTGTCAGTTTGGTGGATGTATGCTGAGTATTATTATGGACATGCATAGCCTGCCTAAGCCATTGGTCCCAATTTTGGCTGTCATTATCAACAAAACTCCTTAGATATTCCGCTAAGGGTCTGTGACTTCGCTCTAGTGAACCATTGGCCTGTGGATGGTAGGCTGTTATATGGATTTTCTTGACTCTCAAAAGTTTACATGTTTCAGAAAACAGTTTTGAAGTAAAGTTAGATCCATTATCCGTTATGAGCTTTTTCGGTATGAGAAAACGTGTTATGATTTCCTCATAAAAGGCTCTAGCAACAGTGGCTGCTTCAGCATCCGGAATTGCTACACAAGCCATGTACTTAGTCAAGTCGTCTTGGAACGTTAAAATATACCTGTTTCCGGAATGCGTTAGTGGAAGGGGCCCTACCATGTCCATATATAGTTTTTCGAAAGGGGAACATGGAGTATCCGTTAATTCCATTGGCATCTTCGTTAGATTTCCAGATTTATTCTTTTGGCATTTTTCACAGTTCCTTATATAGCTTGCGACGTCTTTGTGCATGTTCTTCCATCGAAACTGACAGCGAATGCGTGCTAACGTCTTTGATGTTCCCTGATGTCCGCCAAGTGGAGAGTCATGGAAATCACGGAGAACTGTTAAAATATCAGCAGGATCCGTTAAAGTGACAACCCTTTTGTTTGGGGCAGTGACTATTTTGTCATTGAGTTGGTTATTATTTTCTTTCCTGTTTTTAGAGTCTTGTGATGACTTTAGATTGAATTCTAAGTCTCCTGAATTGTTAGCGTTAAGAGCTTTAAGTCCCGATTGAAATATCTTTCGGCATTTTTCATAGTCTGGTGTCTCATTGTATTCCAGAGCAGAGACGTATTTCATGAATTCCATTATTGGATTTGGCACTCCTCTGGGGTATAGTTTTTCCAAACCAGTACTTACATCTCTCATAAAAGTTTCCTTAGACTTCTGGACTTTAATGGGAACCTTAAGGACGTTTTCTTGTTCCCAAGGCAGCCTCACGCCTGACCAATCGATTAGATTATACCCAAGGATCTCAAAGTCTCCTCGCATTGTTGCTACTCCGAGATGTGCATCTCTAGATGTGTATTCAATTGTACCATTGTGCATTTTCTTTGGATCTGGCTTGAAATCCTTTTGGGTGTAGTGACTAGCTAAACCAAAGTCTACCAAATATGCTTGGGAAGCACCGCCTTTCCCATAGCCTAATAAGATGTTGGCTCCTTTTAAATCGGCATGGACATACGTTCGGCCGTGGATGTACTCATACACATCCAACATCTGTAAGGCAAGACGATAAATTGTGTGTTCTGGAATCCTTCTTCCGTTTTCCAAGAAAAGCTTCCAAATATCGTCTCCATAACGTGGCATTACAACGAAGCGATGTTTCACATCGTTAATGTCGTGTGATCCCTTACCAACTAGATAAGGCATCCCAAAAGATTTAAGTCCGCGCTGCTGTTTGAACTGTGTAATGTCTTCAGCACGAGCATTGTGCATACAAAAATGCATTTCAACAAACAACGTCCCGTTGCCATGTGGTTCAATTTTGACGACATATTCATAGTCGGACGGATTCTTTGGTGATCTCGATGCCTTACACGCTGAATATATTTGACCATGACTTCCCATGCCTATAGACGGTCCGATTTTCCATGATGTTTTGGACAAATCAGTTATTATTTCACCTTCAGGAATTTGTTCTGATATGGCATGGTCGTTCTTCTTTTCCTCTATAGGTACCTTTGTACTCTCTATGTTCAACTTGTCCTTAGAGGTTGTTTTTTGTTTAGGAGCCACAGTTGCTTTTGCTTGAATATTATCTTCGAACTGTCTTTGAAATTGCTCTTCAGCCTGTTGGGATATTTGAGTTAGTTCTGATTCATTTACATCTTGATCCCAGTCCCCATCAAAGATATCACCATCCGATTCATCTGATTCATAATCGAGATTTGTCGTAGTTTTCTTTAAAATTGTGCGGGGTTGTTTTTTGATCGAAGCTTCGGAATGTAACGCATCAATCAATAAATTTAGATCGGCGTTTTCCGTATCTGGTGGATTGGATTTTGCAAGTTCGCATTCGATTTCTACTCCGATTTGAGTCATTTCTGAGTCTTCCAGATCGAAGTCCCAATCTTGAAAAACTTCATTTTCGATATCAGATTCAATTTCAATAACCGGTGTTGGTAATCCTTCGATTAATTCAACAGAACCTTGAGTTGACGGTTGTTTGCCACATTCACTTTCAGCTTCATAATCTGTACTGTTTTCCGATGTGTCACCTTCATTATTATGATTTTCATTACTAGTCACTTGATCGCTGCTTTTGGAACTGTTTGGATAGTCTACATCAGTGGTGTATAACAGTGACACAATTGATAAGTGTCAAATGGCCATATTTTGAAATATGGCCATATTTCAATTTCAATTTTATTTTGTAAAGTAACAAATATTTGTACATTAAGATTAATATCTTTTTTAGTACTAAGAGATAAGCGGATAAAGACATGAATTTAATTAACAAATGAGAAAAAGAGAATAATATAAACTTATGCTAATCATATCATAAAAGATTCAAAGTAAAGAATAAGATGTAGGTTCAAGTAAGGGATGAGAAATAGTTAAAGATAGCAGTTTTAAAGCGAGTGATATTAGAGATAGATCTTATACTAATTGGTAAAGAGTTCCATAATTTAACAGCGTGAATGAAAAATAAACGACTAGAATTGAGGTAATTGTGAAGTGATGGGATAAGAATAAAAGTTCTATATGAGCGGGCAAGTCTAAGCTTTTCATACAAATACCCCGGAGCCTTATCAGTTAAAAGATTATATGGCACATGGCCAAATGTCATGGCACCTCAAAATACCACAACATGAGGGAGGCGACTTTTCTTAATCTTCTTTTTCTTATACTTGTTTCCAAACTTAGGTTTAACCTTCTTCTTGATAGCCGCCGTCGACATTTTCATCTTTGGTAGATTCAAATTTCTGTAGGATTATCTCAAGCCCTAAGTCAGAATTGCGCTCAGATGCTCCAATTGCGTGTTCATCTTCGTCTGTTTTTTTGCTGGCATTACGACGGTGTTTTCAACGGGATCGTTGCTCCTGCTATTGCTCTTCTTCCTCCTTTTCTTCTTCATCTTCAAAGATGTCGTCGGGCTTAAGAAAAATTATTATGATAAAAATAATTTTGCACGCTAGAAAAAAAAAAAATCTTTGCCTTTTCGTTCTGCAAAACCGAGATTATATCGGCTCCCCGTCGGCGTCCTCTTTACCTTGTTCACTTTGAATGTTAGGATTAACCTCACAGGAATCCCTCTGCTTTGCTGCAACATCAAAAGCATAACAGACCTACTCCACGGTATTCCTAAGAGACAATTAAAAACAGTTAAATACCAAGAATAAAGTTGCGTTGAAAATAGACTCTTAATTCAAGCAGGGTTTTTGTTTTTGAATCGGTGGACAAACGAGACTTAATTTTTTTGTCTACTCTACCTGATGAGGGTGCTGCTTCTTTTTCCTAGACTGCTGCTTTCTATGCATCGTTACTTGCGTCCAAGTTTGATTGTTTGATACTCGATTTCTTCTTCATGTTGGAAGTCGCTCTCCTCAAAATTAGTCGGCAAGACGTTTGAAATTTTACGAAGAAGCACGTTAAACAGTTTTTCTTTTATGTTTCGGTGGCATTGTCGGATAAGCACAAATAAGAGTTTAATTTGACACTTCTCACACATTTTCTGCTCCTTGCTTTTCAAAGTTTTTTTCCAATAATGACGCACTACGTTGTAAAATGCTTGTTACATTCCGAGTGATAAATTGGACGTACATAGTGTCCTTTCCGATAGGTTTGTGGGCTACTCTTTGTTGTATTGACTTGGCTGAACAAGGCATATACCAATAAAAATTAAGTTTATTGGTTATTTTAGTATGAAATCAAAATAATAATCATAATAAAAATTGCCGAAAAACCCAACAAACTGACTGAAGCACCGCCGAAGAACCGAAGTAGAAAAAAGACATTTGTTGTGACAGCGTATGCTGTCAAGTTGTCACTTTTTTCCCCGTTAGTTCACAATAGATGGTGTTTTAGTACTGTTTGTTTAATTTTCTCCAATTTTCCCACGCTGTAAGCTCATAATTTCCGCACAATTACCTCAAGTTGAGGCAATTTTGATGACAGATTTTGTATGGGTAACAAAGTCAATTTTGACCTAATTTTGAAAATTTGGTCATAATCATCTCATTTGCCCTAGTGAAAACGTAGTATAAATCTAGTTTAAAAAATTTGTTAAAAATCAGTGCTCCACTTTCTTAAGTTTAGTTGCATGTTTGCATGTTTCAATTATTTTTAGTTTATGTTATTAATTGTTAATTGTATCACATTTTGTATGTCTTGTTTGTTTTAATAGTGCACTTTATTTGAGATAATTTTGTAGTTTATATTTGTAATTTTTTGCTATGATGTTTTTTTTTCTTCTTACTTCTTCTTCTTATCCTTACGTTCTCTATGTGCTGGTGTTGGTGTTATACTAACTAACTACTAACACTTGCATTCATGATGAAGAGCGTATATAAGTGTGTACATATGAACTTGTTCTAAGCTCAGTACTACTTAGTCTCTGAAAAAAAAAAAAAAAAAATGTTATCTTTAGCGCACTTATTTTCAGGGTTCTTTTCATTTTTCTTTCAATAATACGGCATTCCTGTTGAGTTAATATTCTAAGCCGTCCAGATCGAGGCTTACATTTCAAACTTCTAGTGGTATTATATGGTTATTGTTTTGTGTATGGAAGATGGACTTTTGCTCATAATTTTACCAATATCGCATTCCGGAAAACACGCAATTACGATGAAAAACGATTTTAAAAGGGTTCTTTATGAGGAATGGTCTAAATTGGTCAGTATATCACTAAAATTTTGGTAAACTCAATGCTTTCACTTATGAAGGCAGTTACAAATCCAAGTGGTAACCAACAAAGTACTCAACGGATGTAAATGTTACATGAATTCAACTTTTACTTACTTTTGTTTTGTGATAAGAATTTGTTACTTTTTTTAATTGAATTATATAAAAAAAACTTTTCTCATTTATTCATTTTGAAAACGTTTGAATGTTTGAAGGCAAAACTTTTTAAATCAATTTAGTGTTCATAGTTGGAGAGCCTAGGAAGGGATTTTGCGCGTTACTCGAGCGCGTCAGAAAATCATATGGGGAGAAACCTTGCACCCTGTAATGTACTCCTACCATATATGAAACCTTAATGCCCTAAATGCCTTAAAGCCCATCAGATTAGTAAAAAAATTAGTCTGTAGCTTTTGTTATTTACGAGATAACTGCGACAAAACGTGAAGTTTATGGAAAAATCTGGTTTAGTGGCCCGTACCACCTGGCCGGTATGAGTAACGACTTTGCCACAAAGATCATTTTTGTAGAGCGTTCAATTTCGAGAAAAAAATATCTTCGGTTAAAGCGATCCCATGAAACGCCGCTGAGCTACAGATTTTTAAAAATAAAAAATCAGTTAAAATTGTCAGACTAATGGCCGGTTTGTTCAAGCTTGATTATTTCTAATCAATGATTATGCCAGATGATAATCATGGATTCGGTTTGTTCACGAAATATTTAATTACGGAATCTCTGATCAGAGCTTTTAATCAAAGATTTTGCTAACCAATCAATTTTTCTGGGTTAGCCTCATTTAAACAACGATTAACTGATATTCAGTTTGTTCAGGCTTGATTTTTGTTCAAATTACAGCTATCCCTTCAAAATATAAAATTGTTAACCTGACATGACATGTCACCTTGAATGAGGCATATGGACGCTGTAATTTTAGTTTTTAAAGTAGTTTCTGTAAAATAAAAACATAAATAAAAAAAGCGTGGGCTTGGCTGAAGTGGTATTTTATTTACTCATAAATGGCAGTACTTCTTCGAGTTTAACTCCGCTTCGAGGATTTTAATTTTTAAGCGTTGTTCCTCAGCGGCGTGCTTAATTTTTTGTTCATGCACCTCCTTATTTTGTGCCAGTTGCTGCCGTAGTATTTCTTTTTTAAAACTTAAAATTTCTTCATCTTGACCTTTTTTGTTCTGCACTGCTTTAGTCAATGTTCTCAGTTGTGTGGTTGCCTTCTTGAGCAGTTTGCAGGGCAGCATTTACATTATTTTGGGTGTTTTGTATGTAAGCCATTTCTTCTTGTACTACAGCTTCAGCTTCGCGAACTTCTTTTTCAAGTTGTTCGACAATTCCCTGTTTTCCATCCAATGCAGCTTTTGCAACACGAGCAGATTGCAAAACCTTTTCAGCCAACTGAACTGTAACCTGATGGGAAGCCTGCTGTCCGGCTGCAGTTTGAGCATTTGATTTGCATTTTGCATTTGTGCAGCTTTGAGACCTATGCTAGATGCTTTTTGCTTTGATCACCCACTTATAGCTCTGTTAGATTGGCAATTAGTTTGGGGCTCTTTATTTAGGTCTTCCGAGTCAGCATACCTATGTTACATTATGTTTGAAACTAAAATGTAATTAAATTCAAATCTCGATAGTTTTGACAACCGAAAAAAACTGACTTTATCATCAAAAAATGTATGTATTTTTAATAATTTCCTTGATTAAGTTTTGACATATAGACTGGAAATGGAACGATTTTTGAATAACCCATGATTTGCTAACCAAGCTATGAAAAAGGTGAACAAACGGTCTTTGGTGATCACCAAAGATAACCAAATTGCTTATTTAACCCGCTCTGAACAAACCGGCTCTCAGAGTACGCCCCCATATAATTGTCAGACTATCATCCTGGAGGACGAAGACATCAAGTTGATCACTTTGTATAAAAATCTGATGCGCTCGAGTATTTCAAGGTCACGTGTTTATTTACATTTTTAAAAATCTGCCATGACTTATGGCCCCACTCAAATTGTCAGATTATTGAAATATACACTTTTTAGAGTACACTTAACATTCACTTTAAAAATCTGTCACGCTCGAATAACTTTTTTTTTCAACCTCTCTTTACGCCCATTTGCTCCCCGTAAATCGTTAGATTAATATCTATCAGTTATCAGAAAGACAAAGCGCGTATACTCTATGAATACCTGACACCATGACTTATGGCCCCACTCAAATTGTCAGATTATTGAAATATACACTTTTTAGAGTACACTTAACATTCACTTTAAAAATCTGTCACGCTCGAATAACTTTTTTTTTTCAACCTCTCTTTACGCCCATTTGCTCCCCGTAAATCGTTAGATTAATATCTATCAGTTATCAGAAAGACAAAGCGCGTATACTCTATGAATACCTGACGCGCTCGAGTATTTCAATGCGATTGTTTTTTTTTTTTTTTTTACTTTTTTAAAAGCTCATACACGCCAATCGTTCCACTAAAATGGAAAACTGCCATACACTTTCTTCGTTTTAGAACGTAAACTTCACAATCCAATAAGTCCCCATGACGCTTTAGTAACTGCAAATTTAGCATCCTGGGTTCCCCTACTATCAGATGTTTGATAATAGCCAACAACAGCCTTCGCCTTTCCTCTGACAGATCTTTCAATTAAATCAGAATTCGAATAACTTTCTATCGAACTAGAATGTAAAAATAAGCATGAACAACTCAGGGGCATTTTCATAACACTCTATATAATTTTGTTCTTAAGAGTTCACATTTTCCATATACACACTATTTCTTTTATTTACTACAAATTCACTTGTCTAAATAACAATTCCGAAATTAGTTTTTTTTTTCTGCCTACTACCGCCAGCAATGTTTTCATAAAAAGTGATTCCGCTGTCAAACATTCATGCGAAACTGCTTTAAATTTTGTATTGAATGACTGGCGGTGTCTTATCGACGAACGTAACAAAATTATCGCGGTATTTATTGATCTTCAGCGCGCTTTTGAGACTGTGGATAGAGCTATATTGTTGAGTAAATTATATGATTACGGAATCAGAGGCAATGAATGGAATTGGTTCAACTCGTATTTACTTAATAGATCGCAGTGTACAATTTTTAACGATGTGACATCCGAGGACATGGACGTGGCAAAAGGTGTACCGCAAGGTTCTCTTCTGGGAACTCTACTGTTCATTATTTACATAAATAATATGATTGGTGTTGTGAAATATGCTAAACTAAGGCTTTTCGCAGATGATGCGTTGATTTACATTTCCGGTAGTGACATGAGTATGATGACATATTTTGTTACAGCTTGATCTCGATGATCTTAATAATTGGATTAAAGTAAATAAACTTAAATTAAATACAAAAAAAACCAAGGGTATGGTTCTGAAAAGTGATTTTGAGGAAGTCATTGTGATCGATAATGAACAAATTGAAATAGTTAACGAAATAAAATATCTTGGAGTTTTCATAGACAATGAGTTAAAGTTCAATGGACATATAGAGTATATATGTAAAAAAGTTTCAAAAAAAATCGGTTTTTTTTATAGAATCAGAAATAGACTTTCAATGTCAAATGCTATTAAAGTATACAATGTTATTATAAAACCTCACTTTGAATATTGTTCTTCCGTTCTTTTACAGTGCTCCATTGAAGACATAACGTGATTGCAGAAGCTACAAAATAAAGCAATGCGTTGTATAATTAGATGTGATCGTTTAACGCCAATTTCTTTAATGCTGCAAACACTTAAATGGTTAAACATCAACCAACGAATAGTGTTCAATGTTCTTGTGTTCGTTTTCAAACTTAAAAGTGGACTCCTCCCAAACCATCTGTCTGATGATATGAGGATCGTTGGCGACTCCCAGCCATACAATCTGAGAAATAACAACAACTTTCGCCTTAACTTTCATCGTACAATAGGTGGTCAAAATAGAGCAATGTATAAGGGTTTAGCCATGTTTAATAATCTTCCTAATCAAATAAAGACTGCTAACAATATATATTATTTTAAAAAAGAATTGATACTGTATGTAAGAGAAAATCACTGATTATAGAAAATGTAAAATAACTGTGTTAACTTGTTTAAATTTCTTAAATAAGTAATATTATGAAAACTGTGATAAATCAAAGATAATTGAAATTGTAATGAATTGTAATATTTTCTGAAATTTTGAATGGCTGTATTGTGCCAAATAAAAAAACCAAACAAACAAACAAACAAAATTGTCGTCCTTCTCACTTGACAGTTACGCTATCGCGAACATATTTTTCAAATTAAATTTTTTTTGCCAATCACAGCTCCATTTTGCATTTGCATTTTGGTCAATTCCAGTCAACTTTTTGGTTGCACTTTAATTTTATATTTTTCTTTACACTTTTATTAATCGATTTCAATAGGTAAGGTTAGGTTTGGTTGCATGGGCAGTGCAGCCACAAGTGGCAACACCTCACTCGGATCTCAAGGATCCATTGTGCTCCCCGGAAAATCAGAGGATGAGGAGATGGGAGGATCGGAGAGGTAGATGGTTATTGGGGTATGGAACTCCCACTGAACAATTTGGAGCCCTGAGTAAATTTCAGGACGTTGCTCAGTGGGAGATTTGAGATGTCGCCCAGTTCGTCGAAGAAGTATTCTCCGATGGTTTTTTCCGAGTGTGGACCAAGCTAAGACACTCAAAGAGGAAGTGGAATGATTCTTTCTCTGCCTCCTCATCTTGGCATCCTCTACATAAGTCCGATGTGCTAATGCCCATTCTCATCATGTGGGTACCCAACGAGTTGTGATGGCCCATGAGAATGCCAATCAACAGAGAGAGCCGAGGTCTGCTTAGCTGAAATAGAAATTCTGTTTTTTTCTTGGAAATATCTGGCCAAAGGTTTATAGAGACTCGGCATGTTTCTAAAGATGACCACCTGTCATTGGCGGTTTTTAAAATATTGTGTTCGATTCTGTTTTTCTCTTGCTCTAGTGGCTTTAGAGCTGAGGTGTTCGTTTCGCTGGATTCGAGTGCTGACCCGGTTTTAGCTTTTAGCCAGCTTATCCGCCATTTCATTACCAATTATGTCACGATGTCCTGGAATCCAGGTTAAACTAATTGTGTTTTTTTCGCTGAGCAGTCTTAGATTACTGCGACAGCTGTCTACTAGTCTGGATTTTGTGATAATGGATGAGATAGCTTTAATGGCCGCCTGACTGTCTATGAAGAAGTCAATATTTATGTTGATCAAGTTTTGCGTAGCTAGGTGCTTCGCGGCTTCGCACACTGCAAGTACTTCTGCTTGAAAGACACTGCAGAAGTCGGGAAGCTTTATTGATCTATTAATATTGGGGTAGTCTGAGAAGATACCTGACCCTACCCCTTCGTCCGTTTTGGAACCATCTGTGAAGACGGAAATGTGATTCCCTTTTATAACCCTGTTTTCCTCCCAGTTTTCTCTTGTCGGAAAGACTGTTAGGGCCACTGGATTGAAGTCAATATGCGGGGGGGTATAGTCTGTTTGAATGTCCATATCTGTATGGTTCATGATGGTTCTATGGCCTGATATGCCTGTTTTCCAATTGTTGCATTGTTTGAGTCGCAGTGCGCTTTTGGCAGCCATCTCTTTAGTAAAAAAATCTAGGGGGGCTAGCGACAGGAAGGTTTTCAGAGCTGCAGTTGGTGTTGTTCTCATGGCACTAGTTGAGCCAATTCATGCAAGCCTTTGGATTTTGGTCATGGTTTTAAGGTTTGAAGCCTTATCTAATGATGGCCACCAGACTAGACAAGCATATGTGAGGATTGGTCTTATTATGGATGTATACATCCAGTGAATGGTTTTGGGACCAGGTCCCCATTTTTTCCCAAAAATTCTACTCCAAGTATAGAAAGCGATTTAAGCTTTCCTTTCTCTTTCTTTTAAACTTTCTTTCCAGTAAGTTTACGATCAAGGACAATTCCGAGATATTTTGCCGTACGAGATAAGTTTATTGGTATACCATTGATGGAGGGTGGAAGTATGTATATCTGGGATGTTACGTTTTCTCGTAAAGAGAACAAGTTCTGTTTTGTAGGGTTGACGTTTAGCCCACAGTTTTTCGCCCAGCTGGTGAGCTTGTTTAGAGCTGTCTGAAGAAGTTCACAAAGGGTGGTTGTGTATTTTCCCGAAGTCATGATGACGATGTCATCAACATAGGCTACTGCTTTTATTCCGCTCTTGTCAAGTTTAACCAGGATTTGGTTAACTACTAGCAGAGTAGCGGGAATAACACTCCTCCTTGAGGTGTACCTCTACAAGTTTTGACTTTTAGAGTGCTTGCACCCATTTGTGCTTTTACTATTCTCGTTTGGAACATTGATGGTTTGATAGCGTTGGCTCGATATTTATGGAACTTAATGCCATGCGGATAGCACTGTATTCAACGTTGTTGAAGGCCCCTTCTATATCAAGGAATGCAGCCAACGTGTACTCTTTATATTGGATTGACTGTTCAATGGTTCCGACTACTTCATGAAGTGCGGTCTCAACTGAGTTGCCCTTTATATATGCATGTTGGGCTGTAGAGATCACATTGTTATTCAGTTTTGTTCGGATGTGCGTTTCTATAAGTATTTCTAGAGTCTTAAGTAGAAAGGAGGATAGGCTTATTGGTCTGAAATCTTTGGGTTCAGTGTGTGAGGGCTTACCGGCTTTGGGAATAAATATGACTTTAACTTCCCTCCAACTAGTTGGAATAAAGGTGAGGCTTAGACAACCTCTGAATATTTCCACTAGAATCGGCACAATCAAGTCTTTGGGGCTTTGGAGCATCATTGGAATGATACCGTCAGGGCCTGCAGATTTGTATGCTGAGAATGAGTCAGTAGCCCACATTACCTTTCTTTTATCTACTAATAGATTTCCTATGTTGGATCTAACGTTAACGCTAGGGTCTACGCGTTCTAGGGATGTCATTTGATATCACCTTGGACAGTGGGTGTTCATGAGTGACTCTAGGGTTTCAGAGCATGAGTCAGTCTATGTGTTATCAGGTCTTCTAAGAAAACTAGGGGTATTTTGGACCTTGGACATGACCTTTCTTAGCCTTGCGGCGTCATTAGTGCACTCAATATCTGAGCAGAAGTTGCGCCAGGTCCCAGTCAGCCGAAAGGTTGCTAAATTCTGCTCTATTGAAGAGCCTCCTAGAGTTCCTTCTAAGGGTCGATAGTTCGTTGTCCACCATATGGGGTTGGATTTACCTTTTCCTTTGGATGGCAGGCATGAGCTTTCGTAGGCATTGATTATGTCTGCCGTAAGCTTGTTTACCTGTGTCTCTATGGCTGAACAGCTAAGCAAAGGCCGATTGTTGTTCTGGCTGAGAGTTAGGGCCAGTTTTTGGTTATAGAGACCCCAGTCAGTTTTCCTAGGGTTTCTATAAGGGATACAAATTTCAGATTTATGTTCTATTTCGAATGTTATCATTCTGTGTTCAGAGAAGGTTACGTTGTTGGAGACCCTCCAATTACTGGTTATTAGCGTACCAGAATTGGTGGAAAGTGTAACGTCTATGAATTTCAGTCCGCAGATCTGGCCATGATTTATCCATGGCTCTTGTATTAGGGCTAAATCGATGTCAGTTTTTGACATCAACGCGGTCAAGGTGGCAGAGACCAACTTACTGTGCTGCAGGTTTATTTGTAGCACCTTCATCGTCTATTTTGTGTCCATCATTTTTTTTTTTTTTTTTTTTTGAAAGTTGAAATTTTTAAATTGAGTCTATTTCCCCTTTCTGGAAGCATAGCCATTGACTCATGATTGAGCATGGCTAAGATTTCTTGGCCTTCGCTCGTAGGCACTTCCATCTCCAGTACTTCCCAGTCAGCACTTGGGAAACTTGGGTTGAGTATCGTAAGAAAAGCTCAATTGTTTCCTTCTTCAAGCGCTGTCCAGGAATGTTTATTCGGACTGTGGGTCTGGTGGCTGAGATCTTTCCTTAATGCAACTTTTAATGTTGCACCTTGTATAAAGTCCGCCATTTCGGATTTCTTAGTTTTTAGCCAGACCAGGGTATATTCGTCATTGCAAGTGAGAATCTTGAAACCCTTCAACGTCGAGATGGGTCTGAAATCAGGCACCGCGCCCGAGGACGTGGGAAGCTCGTCAGTCATGCACTCGAGTAGCCTTATTTCCACTCGAGTCCAGTCTTTTTCGCTTAGCCTTTTTTCTGGACTCTCCTCATTGATAATGGCCACCTGAAGGCACTCTTTTATCAATTCCGCTACAGTACTTTTTTCTCAGTTGTACTGGCCGTCTTGGGCTTTTTGTTCACGGACATTGGAGGGGGGATCGAGTCGTTGTGTCTGGCTCTCTTTCTTTGACTGCTTTCTTCGGGCTTTTTAAACCTTTTGGTTTTAGGAACATCCAGTGGTGGTCTCCCTGGTGTTTTTTTGGACACCGCAGTCTTTGTCAAAATGGTTTTGTTTTTATTTTCATCTTTTTTGACTCTACCTCTGGGTTCTGCCAAGAGCAAGGTCTTGGCTTCCATTTTCTTAATGAATTTCCGAGCCCAGCTTAGGCGTTTCCAATCACGGAAACACAGCGTTGAGGTGTCACCTTTGCCGAATCTACGTACGGTCCTTCTGGCATTCTCGAGCCTCTTTTGACCTGAGTCTTGGACATCTTTCCTATTCTGTACCCTCGGATTAGCGTATTTACCGTAAGCCAGCTCTGATGAGCGATGGATTTCGGTTTGGGGCTTTATCCACACAGACTTTAGGATGAGCGCTTTTTTCTGGACCCTTGTTTGGAGTTGAGGTCACTTTGGCCGAATTTTCATTTTTCACCAGGAATTCGCCTCTTTTGGCCTCTGGCCGCCTCAATAAGAATTTCGAATATTCGATCGGCAAAACATTCTACTTCTAAACAATTTTGTGGGAAAAGTGGCAATTTCCATACAAAATATCAATTGTTGTACAGAGCTTAGTTCTACTTTTGAAGCTCTCATGGTGAAAAGTACACCTACTGTGACTTGGTTTGCCAAGTTAAGCGCGGGCGGCGCGTCGCGTACCAGTGAAAGGAACAAAAATAAAACTAGATATAATGTGCTTGCGGGTGCGAGTGAGAAAACGGCGATTGAGAGATTTATTTTGTTTGATCATTTCGTTCATAACTTAGCATCGGTGCTTATAGCGCGGGCGTCACGTACCAGTGAAAGAAACAAAAATGAAACTAAATATACAGCTGGGTTCCAGAAATCGAGTGAAATGAAACCGAAACCGAAATTGCAAATCGAGTGAATTTATTTTCAGTGTTCTGCATTTCGATCGATTTCATCAGTTCGAAAACATTTCTAAATCACTTCAAGTGAAATTGAAAACAGCTCATACCTGTCATCTAATCTGAAACTCAATTTATTTGATTTCAATAGTTTCTTGAGTTTCCTAGTCAGAGAATTAAATATGAGTACTGTTCTTATTGCTTCGGTTTCGGAAATCAAGAAGAAAAGATAGGTATGCGACAGAGAAAAAAAAACGTAGATTGAGAGACATTTATTATCCATTAGAAATTGCAAATGCAACGTGTGTATTGATATGATGTGGCAAGTAAAATTGAAGTGTTTTCATATTTTCATTGATAAATTTATTAAATGATTTTTTTTTATTATTACTAACTTTTTTTCCATCCAGATGTGTCTTTCTGTCTTTCCCATAAAGAACCTGCGACGACACGATCTCCTTTCATGAATCCTTGGGCAAGAACTTTATGTTGGCTCATAAAGTTTATGAATATTTCCTCCTGTGCAGTATTTTTATTCTTTCCCTTGTTTAAAACAAATTTCTAGTAAAATAAACAAATTTTGTGAACGGAGTTTTTTACTTACATTTTTAAACGCGTCTGCTTTCTTCTTCCATTCCACACAGATAAATTAGGGTGATTTCAAATGGGCGAGTTCGAGAACACAGAGTATAACCAGAGAGTCCACTTCAGCAAGGTAGTGCGTTTTGCCTACAAGCTAAACTAGACTGGATGACCGCACCCGGATGTCCTCACCGGCCTTCACTTACCACAGCCGCCATTGTGTGTGGCCACAGAAAAAAGTCAGTTGAGTTTGAAAAGTAAAAAAAATTTTTTTGGTTGCAAAGAAATCGATAGTTTTTAATTTTCATACAGCCTGGAACTTAGAAAAATTAATTTAAGTTGCAGGTAATAACATTTTTTTCCATTTTGGCCAGTATTTCACCGAAAAAGACAAAAATTAGTAGAAAATTTCATACCGATGCAGGCGTTTTGTTAAGTTTCACAAAACGTAACAGTGTGCACATAGCTTTAAACTCCCCACACGATAGCACCTGGTGTGGTAGGTCAATTGCTTAATTGACATTTATAAACAAACTTGAATGGTACCCGTGTGTGGTACCCGTGGTGCGATGGTTAGCATGTCCACCTGCTAACCCAGGGGTTCGAGGTTCGAATCCCAGCAGAGGCAAAAAAAATTTTTTTCCCGGGTATCGCCTTTCGCGAGGAATTGGCAAGTCAATTCATGCCATGAAAAGCGCTTTCTCAATAAGCCGTTCGGATCCGGCATAAAATTGTAGGTCCCCTCCATTCCCTCACAAGGCATGGTTGTGAGAAATGCGCTAAGCCCAGGGGCTCCTCGCTCTGTAGCGCCACCCTATTTATTTTTTTTTTTTAAACAAACTTGAAAATGTATTCATAAAAGTTTTGGATTTGAACATAAAAACATCTTTTCTCGAAAATATTTATATTTGCCGTGATCGCAGCGTGCGGGATTGTTGAAATAAAGAAAATTTATAAAATATTTCTAGTCATTTTTCTCATTGTTCCACGACAGTACGCTGCAGAAAAAGAAAAAAGGAAAAACTATTTTCTGAAACTACGTCGGACACTTTTGCAACAAAAACTTTGCGTTTTCCCTACGTTTGTTGCAATTAAAGTGTAGTGATGTAATCTAATCAATTTATTGTATTAGTTTTAAATAATTTGTTAAGTTTAATTGCAAGAGTACCCAAGGAAAATTCTGAATATCCTCAAACAAAGTGTATGGAAATTGCCAATTGCTTGTTACGAAAAACTGGTGGCACATACATCGAAGGCCAAACCCCCATTGGGAGTACGTCTTTGCAGAATGCAAGTTTTCCATGCTAATGTAGATCAATATGCCAACCGCGATAAATATTGGGACAGAGAGCTAAGTGAAGAGGCTCTACATGATTTCTTCTACAATGGCTATAGGCTTCGGACACGTGTTATAAAGAAGATACTTCATCGATTACTGCAATCGAGGCGAGTGATTGAGAATCAACCGAGTTTCAGATTTTAGTCATGGTAAGTCGAATGTTGTTTATTTTTGCCGTTTGTCAGTTAAAAATGAATGTATTTTTGTTTGCAGCTCTCGTTTGATTCCTTATGAAGAGTTTGAGGAAAATCCCATGGTTCATCCAATGATGAACACATTCTTCGCAACAGCATCTACAGCTGAGATGATACCATCCGACAAAAAATGCTGTGCTCCTCCGCCATACTCTCAAGATGCAATAGCCATTAACCATCCAAAAAAAATTGTGGAAGAAGACGGAGACGAAGTGGAGGCTGACGACGAAGATGACGATTTCAGTAGCTGCGGCTGTACACCATCATCGTACCAGTGTTGCTATGATGCTGATGCATCTAACGACTCCACCGAGTTGAATCTCTCTTCGTCGCAGGAGGATAGCGACCACAACCACCGAATATCAGCACCTGTAAGTTCTGTGTGTCGCCACCACGCACCGTCACCAGCGTCATAATCAACAAATTGAACTTATTTTCAAACTCATGCAACAAACAAAAGAACAAAGAAGAAGAAAAAAAAATATAACCTTAGCATCTTCAATGTTTATTTTAGTAAAGTTTCATACCTATATGTTCGTATTTCTTTGTGATGTAGAGATCTAACTTAAAATAAAAGAACGAACTGAAAACAATATCTTTTATGACATTAAAAACAATAAATTTTTGTATAAGAGTAACAAGAGAAGGCATTGACCATGATACAACTAAAGTGCCTGTCCAGAGACGAGTCATGTTGTAAACACTATGTGCAGACGTTGTTATGATTCATCGCGCAAAATCTCCGTTTTATGTTGCAGAAAACAATTTGCGCTTTGTCTTGGCAGATGATGGAGTGCACTCCAGCTTCGATTTGCCTTTGTACTCGCTGTTCTTAAGTATATCATCGAGGCGGCTATTGAAACCTTTGTCTAAGACCAAAAAATTTTAAGAAATGAGGTTTCAGTGAAGTTCGCTATCAAGCTTACCATGGTTTGCAGGTGGACTCGCAGATAAGTCGAGCTGCACCTCAACCTCATTCTTGCTCAGATCCAAGTAAATCAGTTCGTCATCCTTTGAACTAGACTTGTCCTTTGTAGGCCTCCTTAGACGTCTAGTTGGCGCCGGCTTTCTGTTTTAAGCTTCTTCTTTATCCGGCATTTCCCATGAATTATCCGAGTCTCCCGAAGCATTTATGCTTTCAGACTCATCGTCACTTACATATAACAATTTTTCGGTAATTGTTGCGTACTTGTCTACCACTTCGGGTTTTTGTTACCTCGGCATTGGAGATAATCGGTTCTTTCTTTGCCTTAGGCGGTCGAATAATCGCTTTGGGGGTCTTAAAGGTCGAAACCGGACTCGGGGGTATGCGTGTTGAGTCCAAATCTTGCGGTATATTCTTCCTAACTGAAAGAACTTGGACGATTAAACTGACAAAAGTCAAACAACACCTCAGTATACTTACAAATCGAAAAATCTCCAAGGACGCTCTCGTCTCTATGTTCCAAAAGGGAGTTTTGAGGCCTAAGTGCAGTTTGCTTCTTCCCATCCCCAGGCGATTTAAAGGACTTTCAAATTTGAGGCTGGTATCGGCTCCGGAGGGGATTCTGGAACTTCGCTCATAAGGTCTTTACGAACCAAGCGATGGGTCAATGTAGGTGGGACTTTATTCAGAAAACGCATCACCTCTGGCGTCTTCCATTGATTTCCAAAACAACTCGTTGAGCAGACTTTGCGCCTTGTCCATGATATCGTCTGGGGATGCATTTGGAGTATCGATTGTTGTTCTAGGATTATCGCGCTCTGGTGGAGAGTGCGGCACATCCTCTATGGCTCTAGGCTGATTGGCAGATCCTTTTTGAGCACTGTTGTGAGTCTTCACTTCACTCGATTCATTACTCGATTGATCGACAGATTGAGAGGAGTGCGTAAACTCAGATGAACTTGAATCTTCCATCTGCTGCGATACTTGGATCTTGATGTTGATTTTGGCCGAGATGTTGATGTGTACTTGAGTATTCTGATAACTGGAGACAGACGAATCTTTTGACTCCAACTGAGATGTTGACTGGCTTCTCTTGACTGCGTTTTCAGTTCCCGTTTGCTGCGGCTGCTGGTCTTAAAAGCTTTCTTCGTTTTCTTCTTCTGAGGTCTCAGCTATGGTCAACGAATCATCGGGCACGGAATCTGGTCTTATAACGCTTTCGTCAAGTAAATATATTTTTTCTGCAATATTTTGCCACTGTCAAAGATAAGTGTCATGTTGTTTTTTTTATTAATTGAAGTTTGGAACTTCACCTCGACTCCATTTTTAATAAAGAAATAGGACGCCATATTGAATTCGTGTTGAAGAATTTTTTGCGGGTGTTTCGGGTTGAAGGGGTGGAAGTGGATACTCTGTATTATCTACTCTGTGTTCGAGAACCTATCGGATAGCCTATCTCTGATAGCAGTATCTTGGATATCTTTTTGAACGATTCAGATATCTTTTTCCAGATAGCTGCAAACAACAGCTGTGAAATATTAAGATTCGGCTTTTGAAAACAGAAAAACATTCAAAATATCGTTGCCAGATGATTATAACTTATTTTTTTCGATTTTCCATGCGTTTTAAAAGACTCTTATGCTGAAATAAATGCACTTCAAAACAAAAAATCAACATGAAAAGAAATAAAAATAAATTTTCTATCAGCTGATCACTTGAATAGAAAGGTATACCAAAAATACTCGGATACCTTTAGATAGCTTTTTAGTTGAAATGGGTGTGTGACTCTGCTAAAAGTTTAACATGTAAACAACAACAACAAGCTATCCGGATACGATTCTCGAACGCCATCAATGGCTGCGTTCGGGAACCTATCGGATAGCCTATCTCGGATAGCCGTATCTTGGATATCTTTTCGAACGACTCAGATATCTTTTTTCAGATAGCTGCAGACAACAGCTGTGAAATATTAAAATTCGACTTTTGAAAACAGAAAAACATTCAAAATATCATTGCTAGAGGATTATAACTTAGTTTTTTCGATTTCCCATACGTTTTAAAAGACTCTTATGCTAAAATAAATGCACACCAAAACAAAAAATCAACATGAAAAGAAATAAAAATAAATTTTCTATATGTTTGTATCAGCTGTTCGCTAAGGTATCTGAGGTATACCGAAAATTCACAGATAGCTTTGGTTTCTCTATTTGACAGAAATGGTTTGCATCTTTGCTAAATGTTTAACACGTAAACAACAACAACAAGCTATCCGGATACCATTCCCGAACGCAGCCAATCACTTGGAAACCGACGAAATCGAATTGTGGAACACAACGAATTCGTTTCACTTCGATTTCGAAAAATATGAAATCGATATCGATAGAAGTGAAATGCAAACACCCAATCTTAATTTCGATCGATTTCGATTTCATTTCACGTCAAAGTGAAATGTGGAACCTAGCTGATAATGTGCTTGCGCGTGCTAGTGCGAAAACGGCGATTGAGAGATTTATTTCGTTTGATCATTTTCAGCATCGGTGCTTAGAGTGACGAGTGATTTGTTTGTTGTTATTATAAATTACTGTCAGTGATCATTTTTGTGTTGATAAAGAAGAGAGCAGTGTAATTTAGTTACTCAGATAAAAAAAAGTGTACTGTGCAGTGTGGTCGGTAATTATAACCATTTCATGGAAGATATGGAAATGGATTCCAGCAGTCCTGATGAGCAGGCCGCATTTGACCAGGCCACATTTGAATAGTAAAATCGATTTCCCAGTTAAGAAGCTTTAGAACTAGGGCACGGAGGTGCACCAATCGTTTCCTAATATTTTCAAAGGAACATATGAGCTGTGACTTGAGCTGAGGGACGCGCTACCAGTCAAAATGAAAATCGAGTTTAGTAGTCCTTATATAAACAATGATTTGACAGAGTATGTGGAATTCGTATACAGATCGGGCCAGCAAATACTTTTTGCGTGTAAAAGACACAAAAATGAAAGTTCATGCATCAAGTCTGAATAATTTGAATCATGTCAGAATACGTACAGTTTGAAGAGATTGTTCAAATTATACATTGTTCATGTCGTTGTGAACATCAATTATAGTACTCTTTATTATATAAAAATGCATTTTTACACATATATTAACGAGTTAACGATTAAAGTTAACCTGCGTTAATTCTTCCGTAAAGTAACGCTTTGATGATTAACGAAACTAACTTTTCTTGTAGCGGATTAACGATTAACGAAGTTAACGGTTTGATCGTGAGCCTATCGTTTTCCAAAATATATATATATCCCCAATCCAGAAATCGACATTATTTCCACTTATTACAATTTTTTTGCGAAATAAGGTCGAATTAGGAAATTGTTACAATTCGACGTTATTTCCGATTTTAAGTGGAAATAAAGCCCCTTCGGCCTTATTTCGCACGACTTTGTTGCACGGCACCCTGATATACTATATCGTCTGGCACAGCGCCTTTGCCGTTTTTGAGATGTCGGTTATTTTCGCTAAGTTAGGTTCAGACTATCAAACTACTCTCACTACCTCTGCAGAATTTTGCAGTTATCGGCAAAAATCTGTTCTTAAGCATTGTTAATGAACTTCGGCTAACGAATACACTGAGCATTTCTCATTCTTTGAGCGGCTATTTTAAAATTTTGTTGATAATTATTTGTAATATTATGATAATTAATATGATATTTGACTCATGTAGAACACAAGGTATAAACCTCCTGTTATTATGTAAAGCTCCGGTTATTATGTAAAGCTCCGGTTATTATGTAAAGCTCCGGTTATTTTCTGATCTCGAACGCGGGCCGTTCGACCAATGTGATCACTCGTTCTATCTACCGATAGGATAGCTCGTTGTATTTAATTTAGAATGAAAAATATAACGACCGACACACGAGATATAGAAGTCAAGAAGTAAAGTTTGTTTTTACATTAGCTCTGATAAATTTTAATCTAGTATATGCCATTGTGTATTTTTAAGAAAAATAAAGAAACCCTTTTGTTTGAAAATTTTAATAGTGCATTAAAACATCAGGTGTGGGGTATATTCACCTTTAAAAATAAAAAAATAAAAACCAGAAAACAAAGTACATTACATATCCAACAATTTCTTCACCATGGCCGACCAACAGAAGACAAAGGAGGAGATGATAGAAGCGCTAAAAGGCGCAGGCATTGATGTGCCTCCGACAATCAATCTTCCCCGACTGACGCAGATGTTTCAAAATCGTCACGTTTTAGCTGCTGCTGACCCATCAATCGCCGACAATGCCGCTGCCAAAACTCTCCCAATAGAAGAAACCGATGATGAAGTTTTTGCTGACGCCCAGCAGAGAACAGAAGTCGAGGAAACCGCCGTAAATGAGGAAACCGAAGCCGAACTTGACCACAAACTAATGCTCCTACGCAAACGCTACGAAGTCCTCATACTGCAGCAATCGATAGCCAGATTAGAGCAAGCTGAGGCACAACCCACATCATTCGCTACGCTAAATTCTACGCCATCTGTAGCGTCAACATCTCGACTGACTTTTCGAGACATCGAACATGCCATCGTTAAGTTTGATTGTGAATCCAGGGCCTACAGTGTGCACGACTTCTTGAGGAATTTCGAGAGAGTCATGAATATGGTTGGCGCAGACGACCTATTCCGCTACACGTCTTTATGCAACTCCTTGATTGGCACTGCTAGGCTGCTCCTCAGCAAGGATGCACTGGATTGCGCTGAGCTAAAAGCAATACTCCTGAAGGAGTTTGGTCGTACGGTTGGCCGCAACGAAGTATACCAGAAGCTTATGAAACACAAGTGGAACAAGAAAGACAACATCCGCCGGTATGTATTAGAGATGGAAAATATGGCCGCTCGCTGCAACTTTATCGATGAATTCGAACTGATTGGCTTCATCATCGATGGAATGCAAGACGCGTCACCAGAGTCACACCTCCTAATGAACGCACAGACGATGGACCAATTCAAAATTTCTTTGGACCTGTACGAGCAACGGCGTTCCAATCGACGACTAAAATCAATATAAAAACTGACGCAATCGATGCAAATGAAGTCCGTTGTTACAACTGCAAGCAGATGGGACATTACGACCAGAGCAGATGCCCGTATGAAAAGCGACCAGACGCTAGCTGCTTCCGATGCTGGAAGATTGGAAATGATCACCGAGGCTGTCCCAACCCGAAGAAAGTTTTGAAGCCGATAAAAAATACCGCCGCTGCTGTCACTGATGCCACTGATGAACGAAGTCACAATAGTTGTCAAGACGATGAAGATCTTGACGATGAAGATTTTTGAAGTGCTGTAGATGCTATTAATTTGTAAGTGTTGCCTACTGTAGTAATAAAGTTAAGCGCAGAGAATTTAAGAAATGTTTATCCCTTTTTGACACCGGCAGTCCAACTAACTTTATACGCAAGTCCGATGTACCGATGCCGAATAAAATTTCGAACATTGCTATCAAGTCAAAATATACCGGTCCTGGAAAACAAAAACTGATGACATATGGGACAATCAAAGCCGAAATAAAATTCAGAAATCGTTAGATGTATTTTTACATGTAGTGCCAGACGAAACTATGGCCATTCCATTAATATTAGGTCGTGAGTTTTTAAACTTGTTTAACATACACTTATGTCAAATAAATAACAAATGTTAATCTTCAAACAGTATTAATAAAAATCCATTTGATAAACAGTTGCATTTTATTTACATTTCTAACATTATTTTTACATGTAGTGCCAGAAGAAACTATGGCCATTCCATTAATACTAGGTCGTGAGTTTTTAAACTTGTTTAACATACACTTATGTCAAATAAATAACAAATGTTAATCTTCAAACAGTATTAATAAAAATCCATTTGATAAACAGTTGCATTTCTGTGCGCTTAACTCAAACCTTGTTAGTAATTTAAAAGTAGAAGAGGATCATTCAGATGCCGACGAAATAGTTGTTAAGAAGATTGGGCAAACCACCGATGAGAATAAATTACAAATCGCCGTGGTACAATCAAAAAGGGTTTGCGACACAGACGATACAATTTTAAAAGATTTTATGTCAATTGAAATAGAAGTGACGCCGTCCGAGGTAGATATTAATACTGTTCTGAATAAACAGTACTTTAAGGCATTACAAGATATGATTAGAAATAATTAGTTAGAAGCAAAGCAAATTAAGTTCAAACCATATGACTACGAGATGCATATTAGCCTGACTAGCGATACACCTTTTCACTGCTTGCCACGCGCGCCGTTTATCGTTCCATGAGAAAAATTAACTACGCAAAATTATCGATGACCTGTTGGCAAAAAATATCATTAGGCTAAGTGATTCTCCATACGCCTCTGCAATAGTTCTAGTAAAAAAGAAGAACGGTGAAATTAGGAAATGTGTAGACTATCGTCCGTTAAATAAATTGACCGTAAGAGACAATTACCATTTGCCTCTAATCGAAGATTGTATAGAGTACTTAGGGGGAAAAATTATTTCACGACTCTCGATTTACGGAATGGATTTTTCCACGTAAAAATGGCACCTGATTCCATAAAGTATACGGCTTTTGTCACACCGTATGGTCAGTTTGAGTATATGCGTATGCCTTTCGGCTTGAAGAATGCGCCAGCTGTATTCCAGAGGTACATTCATAATATTTTTAGAGACTTGATTGATAATGGTTTAATTATCATCTATGTTAAGCAAACCGACCAACAATGCTTTCACACGTGCCTTTACTTTTAATGCTGACACGATGGGAAATGATGGCTTTACCATTTCCCAAATTCATTATTTATTCCAATTCCCACACCTTTCATATAACCTACCACTCCTATTACCAACCAACTTCCCCAGCAGCGTGAGGCCAGACGAAATGTGATCTTCCATAGAAGTTCAATGTTTTGCCTCACGCGCTGACATTCGATTTCATTTATGTTGACTAGCCACCTTTTGGGTTTCGCCTTTTACGATCTCTTTGGCTAGTCAACCACTCACTCACTATTGTACTTCTTTAGTAAAACCATCGTTTGTTCTAATAAACATCATTTGTCTGTTTTAATATAAAAATTGTATTCGAGTAATTTAATCGAACTTTGTGCAAAATAAATATTTCTAGTTAATCAAACAGTTGTGTAAACTAAACATTTGTCTGTTTTAATTTATATTCGAGTTATTTAATCGAACATTTGGCGACCGTGACAGGACACAGCTGAAAAAGTTTAGCGGCCTGTATTGAACAAAAAATTAAAAGTAAAAAAAAAAGGAGAACAGTAATAACTTTTTAATTAAAAAGTGAAGTGAGTCGACAAACAAAGAGCTACAAAGCTAGTGACAAGTGACGTAATAAAACAAAAAGAAAGATATATAATTAAAGATAACTTGTGCCAGCAAAAGTGTAGTTAGTGATTAAATAATGCCTTCCATCATGGAACTCACGAATCGTCAAGATTTGGTAGGAACGGAGATTTGTAATTTCGCCCGTAACTACAGAAAGGATGGCCCAGAAAGAAAGACTGAGTTCTGGAAATTCTTCGATAACGTGGACAGTGAGATAAGGGATAATTATCCACTAGATATAGACCACGAATATTTCACCAAAGGCTACTATGACGAGGTGAAGAAGGTGTATGAGGTAATGAAAGAAGACATCAGCAAGAGGTGTAGTGATGCGGATTCTAAAAAATCTGATGAGGCTGAAGAAAAGACCACAGCAGTCAATGCTCAGCCCAAAGCACAAAAAGAGGATGCAGGACCAACAGCAGTCAATCCTCAGCCAAGACAACAAAAAGAGGATGCAGGACCAACAGCAGTCAATAGCAGGAACTCGCTACATCACCAAAATGTAATCTTCCAGCAGGGCTGACAACAAAACTCAGCTCAGAAGTAAAAAAAATGACAATGGAAAAAAGATTTCGCCTGCTCTGCAAAATTTTCCGAGCCTCGTTAAGTAACTGCCCACTGAGTTTGCGTGAAACCATAACCCAGCAATTCAATCAAAAAACGAAAACTCTTGTGAGCAATTGGGAGGATACTCGCTGTGTTAGAGAAACAAACTTGATCTCAATAGAAATTGATTTTAATTTCCATTACAACAGGGCCATTTTAAAGAACAAACTCCTGTTTCATTTTTTAAATAATTAATTGTAACTTACACAAACACTCATTATTAAACTTTATTCAATTTGTAATAATACATTTATATTTGTATATATGTAGTTAGATATGTTTCTAGTCTGTAAGATGATTATTGTAATCTCTGATTGATGCAAATAAACAATTAACTATAACCAGTGCATATAAACGATTGGGAGACGATGCCGCCGTAGACGACATCGAGCTTTATTTTGAGCTTCAAGACGAATTGGACTTGAGAATTAGCTGTCTACCCAACAACATTTTGCCGAACGAAACAGCAGGTCAACCGACTCCAGTAAAGCCAACTGCAATCAAGCTGCCAAAAACAGAGATTCCAAAATTCGACGGAAGTTATCTTAACTGGCCGCAGTTCTTCGACTTGTTCCAGCAAATGGTGCACAACCAACCCATCGCACCGGCACAAAAACTATACTTCCTAAAAACGAACGTCACTGGCGATGCTCATAATTTGATTCAACATTTCCACGCCACGGATAGTAATTATGAGGTGGCATGGAACACACTAATTGACAGGTTCAACAATAAGAGACTGTTATTAAGTGCTCAATTGAATCGATTGTTTCATCATAACATCATTGTTGACAACGTCAAAAGTCTAAAGAGGCTTCATGACACAACAAAGGAAGTAATACAAGCAATTAACAACCTTGGATTAAACACCAGTGGATGGGATCCAGTAGTCGTTCATCTATTGCTGGACAGAATGTACAAGGATACCCGAATTTTATTCGAAGAATCCCTACAATCACCAAGAAGCCATCCAACTCTAAAGCAGCTACTTGAATTTGTGCAATGCAGATTCCAAGCTCTGGAGGCGGTAAAACCAGACGAAAAGAAGAAAGTGGTAGCCACCGCTTTTGAGAGTTCTAGGGAAGTTTCCTGTCAATTTTGCAAATCAAATAGCCATAAGATCTTTAATTGTAAAAATATCATTTCCCTTTCAGTTGAAGATCGCAATCAGAAGGTGCGAAAACTTCAGATATGCACCAACTGTTTACAAAGCCATCATTTGTCAACGTGTCAGCAGCGCAGGTGTAAAATGTGCAACGGGAGACACAACACCCTACTACATTATCCGGCAAAAAGGGATAAGAAAAAAGCATCAGTATCTGGTAAGTGTGAAAGTTTTGTTGGTCGGGTGGGTGAGCTTCCATTAGGGAAAAATAATAATGACTCATTAGAAGTAGTGTTTAGGGGTCGTGAGGTATATATCGCCACCGCAATTGTGAATATTGCATGTCCAAACGGTAAGGGCATTCCTTGCAGAGCTTTATTAGACTCAGGATCGCAGGTAAATTTTATCACTACTTCCTTAGAATTAGGATACAATAAACAAGAAGGGAATTCCAATCAGCGGCATCGGAGGCCAAGAAAGTCAGGCTAATTATATCTTAAACATTTTATTAGAGTCCAGAACATCATCGTTCAAAAGAACTATCGAGGCCAGTATAATTCCAAAAATTACTGATATTCAGGCAACTGTACCTCAGGACATGAAAACATGGAAATTGCCCTCCAACATCGTTCTAGCGGACCCCAATATAATTAATTCCCGGCACATAGACTTATTAATAGGAGCAGAAATATTCTTTGAGCTTCTCATGCCAAGGGAGTTTCAGATTTCCAGCAGTCTTCCTTTATTGCGAAACACAAAATTAGGATGGATACTAGCTGGAAGCGCTATAGATCATAATCACACTTTTTACTGCCATTCTGTTTCAAAACCAAGTCTAAGCTCTCTAGATAAATTAGTTCGTTCACTTTGGGAAAGTGAAAATACTGAAGGTAAATCAAAAATTTACAGTGAAGAAGAATTTAAATATGAAAAGCACTTCAATGATAACGTGGAAATAACACGCAACGGTCAATATATAGTGCGATTTCCCTTCAAAAGAACACCTTATGAAGCATTGGGCAATTCAATGGAAATGGCAAGAAAGCGTTTTTATTCTTTAGAAAGAAAGCTTGAGAGGAATAGAGAATTGAAAGCAAGTTATGTAGGCTTCATGCATGAATATGAACGTTTGGGTCATATGTCACCAATTCCAGAGAAAAACATACCATTGTCAAACTATTTTCTTCCACACCATTGCGTAGTTAAACCCGAGAGTTCTTCAACAAAGCTTCGGATGGTTTTCGATGCTTCTGCAAAGACAGCATCTGGGTATTCACTTAATGATACTCTCATGGTTGGACCAACAGTCCAATCAGATTTATTCTCGGTTATAGCCAATTTCAGGCTGTATAAATATGTATTCACTGGCGATATTAGCAAAATGTATCGACAGATACTGATTCATCCAAATGATAGAGCATATCAGCCTATTTTATGGAGGTCAGATCCTAGAGACACATTAAAAACATACAAACTAAACACAGTTACGTATGGAATGGCGTCTTATATAGCAACGAGAAGTTTGGTAAAATTAGCAAATGATTACCAACATATATACCCTAATGCATCAAATATTATTATAAAAAATATATATGTAGATGATTGCCTAGTCGGAGCAAATACTCTGGAGAAGCCTATAAATTTACTAAAACAAGGAAATTTTGATTTGACAAAATTTTGTTCTAACGATCCACGCATTTTTGAAAATATTCCTATAGAAAATCGAGAAAAAATGTTGACTATTTATCAATCCGAGGTAATTAAGACCCTTGGTTTAGTTTGGGATCCAAGTCAAGACACCTTCAAATTTCGCTACGACTATACAACACCCTGTAATCTACAGGTAACAAAATCCCCTGGGGTTTATTGGTCCAGTCATTCTCCTAGGAAAAATATTTCTACAAGAACTATGGAAAACCAATATTTCTTGAAATGAAACCTTGCCTCCAGAGCAGGCTTCCAAGTGGTTAAACTATTTGGAAAAGTTTAGTTTTTAAGTTTTTAAGAAATAAGCATACCCCGCTTTGCTTTAATAGATTTAGCAACTAAATTAGACTTGCATGCCTTCTCCAATAGCAGCGAAAGTGCTTTTGGTGCATGCATTGTTGGAACTCAAATGACTGCGTAGTACGCAACCATTTGGGTTTCAAATATCTAAATAAATTTTATTCATTTGTAACGAGAGCTGTGATGTGAACGCTCAAGTCTGGGCGTTTACTGGACGAAATACGAGTCTTGCGTGGACTGTCTACTCGCTTGCTGAATGGCCAGTTCCCACGATTGTTTGCGTGCCATCACAGCTCATCGAATATTATCATTTGTCATTCTACTGTCTACATTCAAAACAATCACACCTAAGTGATTAATAAAGTTTGTAAAGATTTGAATTATGCATTTGTTTTTTGATTTATTCATTGGCGACCGTGACAGGACGCTCTTCATAAATTTTTAAGTGTACCTGTATTAATTAGTTAATTAATTGATTTCATTCAAAAAAAAAAAAAAATAATTCAGTAGAATCAGTGTTCTGTTAAAAAAAAAAAAAAAAAAAACTCCATCAGGATCATCGGTAAAACCAGCAGCAGCAGCAACAGAAGCAGACAAGATGAAGATAACCAGAGCACTTACGACAGGTATAAAATGTTGTCAAGGCATTTTCAATCCTCATTGGATAATTGCAGTACGGAACTAAAAAATACCTATCCCCATGTGTACGAAATTAAAGTGAAGAACCTAGTGGATAATTTTGAACAATTAAAATTAGTTTTTCAACGCGTGGATGGCGATTTGGAAGAAGAAGATGTCAACATCTACTTTCACCTTCAAAAACAGCTAGAGATTCGACTGAATGGCTTACCAACAAAAGGTACTACATCGGATCATCAAATGGCAATTGCTTCTTTGAAGCGTCCAAAAATTGAACTTCCAAAGTTTGACGGATGTTACCTTAAGTGGCGTCAGTTCTATGATTTATTTAAACCAATGATCCTTGAACAACCGATTTCGCCGGCCCAGAAACTGTACTTTTTGAGGACTAATCTGACAGGTGAAGCACTCAGTTTGATTCAAGGATTTCCAGCGACAGATAGTAATTTTGAAGCAGCCTGGAAGACACTGATGGACAGATATGACAACAAACGGCTACTTTTGTGTGCACAGCTCGAAAAACTATTGTCCCAACAATCAGCATCGGGAACTGCTTCTAGCTTGCGGAAATTGCATGACAACACAAAGGAAGGAATTCAGGCCCTGATCAATCAGCCATAGCAATTGAATCCAACGGCTGCGTGATGTGCAGCTTAGGTAACCATAAAATATATAAATGCAAAAAATTCTTGTCTCTTTCAGGTGCTGATCGTGAGAAGTCTGTTCAAGGAATCGGAATTTGTAGAATTTGTCTGAGATCGGGTCATACTCAAAATAAGGGACAAGGGCAAGGGGGTGTTTTCTTTGCAATGGCAAACACAATACATTGTTGCACTACAAAAAAGAAAATAAATACAATTTAAGGGCAAAACCAATTTCTAATGCCAACACTATATCTTCCATAGGTGATCGAAACCAGCAAATAAAACAAGGTCAAGGGGTGGAAGGTCAGTCGTCAAACGCAGCTAGCACTTCCAGATCCAATCACCGTAGCATTTATTTAGCGACAGCATTAGTTAACGTAAGGTCCGCATGCGGCACATTACTTCCCTGTCGTGCGTTATTAGATTCTGGATCACAAATCCATTTTGTGACAGCAGCCTTTGCACAAGCCTTAGGAATTCAGAAGCATCGGTCCGAAACCTCCATAAGCGGGATTGGAGGGCATGGAACGCCAACACAATTTGCCTTAGAACTCTCATTTCAATCGCGAAATGCAAGCTTCAAAGGCAATATTGAAGCAACGATCCTGGCTAAGGTAACTGACTATAAGCCGCATGACAGTCACACCGAATTACGTGACCTACCTGCTCACATACAGTTGGCAGACCCAGGATTTATGACAAACCAAAAAATAGATTTGCTGATTGGTGCTGAACTGTTCTTTGATGTTTTACTTCCAGGAGAAATCTTTATTGGTCCTCAGCTTCCACTACTTCGAAACACGAAACTGGGTTGGATTGTAGCAGGTGGTGTTCAAGGTACCAAACATAATGCTGTATGCAGCATTGCCACAGCACCATCTCTTTCAAAAATCGAAAAACTTGTAAGCAGATTCTGGGAGTGTGAAAGTCATGATTCTCCAATTAAACGGATGAGCAATGAAGAACGTAATTGTGAAGACTTCTTCAACTCGACTACACAAATTCTACCCAGTGGAAGATTCATGGTAAGTCTTCCGTTCAAAAAAGATCCATCGTCCTTAGGAGCATCTTTTGAAAAGGCACGCAAAAGGTTTATTTCACTGGAACGCCGACTGGAACTCAACAATGAATTACGTCTGCAGTACACACAATTTTTATTGGAATATGAACAATTGGGCCATATGAGTCAAATAGAGAATTCGGATATTCCACAGACGCACTATTTCATCCCGCATCATTGCATTTTGAAACCAGAAAGCTCGTCAACAGCATTGCGCATAGTCTTTGACTGTTCAGCGAAAACATCCTCTGGAAATTCTCTAAACGATGTTCTGGGAATCGGACCAACAGTTCAACCTGATTTGTTTTCAATAATCCTTCGATTAAGATTAAAAAGATATGCATTCACAGCAGACATCAGCAAGATGTATCGACAGGTTTTACTTCGACCAGAAGACAGAGCTTTTCAACTTATTCTTTGGAGAACAAAAAATGATCAACCTCTGAGGACTTATAGGCTCAACACCTTGACTTATGGTTCGGCTTCCGCTCCATACTTAGCAACAAAATGTCTCGTTCAACTTGCAAAACAATACAAAAATGTTCACGTAAACGCATCCCAAACAGTAAGTCAAAACATTTACGTGGATGATTTACTTGCTGGAGCAGACTCAGTGTCAAAGGCTAGAGAACTCCTTGAGGAGATTATACTACTTCTAGAAAAGGGTAAATTTGAATTAAGAAAATTTTGTTCTAATGATGAAAACATTTTAAAGAACATCCCTGATGCACACAAAGAAAAATTGGTAAGGTTTCATCAGTCTGACGTTATTAAAACCTTGGGATTAATTTGGAATCCAACCATCGATTGTTTTGAATTTGGTTTTAATTCTGAAAAATTTAAAACGCCAGAAGCGACTGTGACGCGCAGAAGTGTGTTATCTGACCTCGCTCGTTTATTTGATCCTTTAGGTTTACTGAGTCCTGCAATAATGCTTGGAAAGCTTTTTGTTCAAGATTTGTGGAAAACGAACTTCTCGTGGGATGATGAGCTTCCTTTGGATCTCGCAAGTAAGTGGAAGGATTATATTAATCAATTTTTTGACCTTAGAAGCATCAGGATACCAAGATTTGTTATGTGTCAAAAACCAAAAAGAACTGAATTACATGGCTTTTCTGATAGCAGCATGTCTGCACTTGGAGCATGTGTATATGTCAGATGCATTGACGAATCAGGTAATATTTTTAGCAAATTACTTTGTTCAAAATCTCGAATAGCTCCGATGAAAACCACAACGATAGCTCGACTTGAACTTCAAGCAGCGGAGATCCTGGTAGAACTTGTCAGGAGAATACTTCAAACTTTCAACATATATGTTCATAAGATTGCCTATTATACTGACTCAACAACTGTGCTAGCTTGGATAAATTCTCCTTCTTATGTATGGGACACCTTCGTTGCAAATAGGGTAGCCAAAATCCAAACTGAAACGCAGATTTCACAGTGGAAACATATTAAGGGAGAAATAAATCCAGCTGATTTAATAACAAGAGGCTGTACGCTTGACAACCTTTCCATTTCGCTGCGATGGTGAGAAGGTCCAGCATTTCTCAAATTGGATGAATACTTGTGGGAAGAAAGTAAGTACACCATTCCACAGGTAATACCGGAATTAAGGAAAATCAAGACGGCCTTGCTAACTGCAAATAATGAAGAAGATATCTTGAATACTATAAAGCATAGAAACTCTTTTTGTAGATTACAGAGAATATTTTCATACAGCATTCGATTTTTAAGAAACGTTAGACAACCGTATCTACTTAGAAGAACTGGTTTGCTGTCCGCTGATGAACTGCGTGAAGGAACTCGCCTCCTACTAGTGCACACTCAACGAACAACGTTTCCAGATGAATATAAGGCCTTGAAACATCATGCTGGTGTGAGTACAAAATCAAATTTAGCAACATTGACACGGTATTTCGATAATAAACTTAATTTGATTCGAGTTTGAGGCAGATTAGTCAATTCAATTCTTCTACCGGATGCAAAACATCAAATTCTGCTTCCCAAAAATTACGTGGTTACAAGGCTCCTCTTAGAACATTAACATAAAACAAATCTTCATGTATCTCATAGGGCACTAATTGCAATTTCACGACAACAATACTGGATACTGAGCGTCGGTAGAGAAGCAAAATCAGTGATCAGAAGTTGCATTGTTTGTGCAAAATCTAAGCCCAACTCTATTAACCAATTGATGGGCAACCTGCCATTTGAACGAGTAACACCATCCCGTCCATTTTATTACACTGGAGTAGACTTCGCTGGACCCATTAAATCTCATAACAAAATCAGAGGTAAGATCCCCACAAAATCTTATCTGGCAATTTTTGTGTGTTTTTCTACTAAAGCGATTCATATTGAGGTGGTAGGAGACCTCTCCACAGAATCGTTTATAAATTCTCTTAAAAGGTTTATTGGTAGACGAGGATTATGTCACTCTATTTTCTGCGATAACGCGACTAATTTCGTCGGTGCAAGTAACCAACTTAAAGAACTCAAAGACGTCATGCACTCAAAAAAAATGGATGCTGCCATTCAATCTTCGTGTAGCCAGAGTGGAATACATTTTAATTTTATTCCTCCCCGCTCCCCACACTTTGGTGGACTCTGGGAGTCAGCTGTGAAATCAGCCAAGAACCTGTTAGTTCGCCATCTCGGAGAAGCAACGTTAACATATGAAGAATTGACCACAATAACAATTCAAGTTGAAGCTATACTCAACTCGAGACCGTTAACTCCACTTACTTCGGATCCCAACGATTTAGAAGCTCTCACACCTGGACACTTTTTAATAGGAGCGCCACTTCTGGCAATAGCTGAACCCGATGTTACTGACAAAGGTATCAGCTCCCTCAATAAGTACAGACAGATCCAACACGTTCAACAGTCATTTTGGAAGAGATGGTCCAGAGAATATTTGCATCTCTTACAACAACGTGCAAAATGGAAAACAGAATCCCAAAACATCAAGCCTAATACGCTTGTTTTGTTGAAAGAAGCAAACATGCCTCCAATGAAATGGAAATTGGGACGTGTAGTTGATGTGATTGAGGGAAGTGACGGGCTTGTTCGTGTTGCTAATATCAAAACCCAAGGAGGTGTGCTACAGCGAGCCATTCATAATTTGTGCCCCTTGCCGGTAGAAGAAGCGAAAAAATATCCTGCAACTGTCAAGACAGATCATCCAATTGACAAAGAAGAAAGTCCTCTATTGACAGTTGAAGCAGACTCAACCAAACATGCAATATCCAGGAAATCCCAAGGTGGAAAAATAACAAAGGGACTTGTGTTAATATCTTGTCTCTTTGCATTTTTTGTAGCACCAATCAGTTCGACAAACATAGACAGCCAAGTGGTAATAAGCAACCTAGATAATGATATTGGAATTTATTATGAAGATATGGGAACACTGCGAGTAGCCGACAACTTTTGGAGTCTTTACGTTTACTACAATCTGACCAATTACTGGCTTGAATTGAGCGAAACGAAAGGGTATTTAAAGGAATTAGAAAGGGCTTGTATGGCGGATAAATCGGAGAGAATTTATCACTGCAATTCGACAATAGACATTCTTCGAAAAAGAATAATAAACATTGACCAAAAGAACGATCTTATAAACGGGTTCAATACTACAACCCAGAGTTCAATGCGACATCGTAGATCTCCATTTGATTTTGTTGGAAGCGTAGCGCATAGTTTGTTTGGTGCGCTAGATCAGGAAGATGCTCAACATATTCAAAATCAAATTGAATTGGCAAATAAACAGGATCAACACTTATATTCTCTCATCCGAAAACAGAGTTCCATTGCAGACTCTACGGCAAATATACTGAGGCGCAACTCATTAGAAGTTCAAAATGATTTTAACACATTAAATACATATTTAACAAAAACTTTCAATACAATTGGAAAACAACAAAACGAAATTGTGAATAATCAACATTTTCTTGCGCTCACTACGTATTTAAGTATGATGCTTAATAATTTCGAACGCACTCAAGATGTCCTGCTAGATGTTATCCTGGACTTAAATCATGCGAAGATCAACCCACAGATAATAACACCAATGCAAGTAAGAAGTCAACTGCAACTGATTCAAGGAAATCTACCTCCATCGCTGAGGCTGCCCAGTGTTTCGGCCTTGGAAATGTTAAAATTAATAACAGTCAAAGGACGGACACTACATGAAACAATTGTGTTTGAAGTCTTAATCCCGTTAGCCGAAGATCAAAAATTCGAAGTTTTTAACCTCATTCCATTGCCCATTGTTAACAACAATATGAGCCTACTCGTCGATGTAACATCTCCTTACCTTGCGGTTACATTAGCGAGAGATAGATATTTTGGACTCTCCTAAATTGAATTCAGTTCTTGTAAACTAATAGGAACGAGAAATCATCTTTGCAGACAGATTGTGCCTACTAGAGTTCACTCCAAAGATTTTAAAGTGTGCGAAATGGCTCTATTAAACCACGAAAACAACGCTTTGGAAATATGTGATCTAAAGAAAGTACCTCCACAAGATCATTGGTATGCGCTGAGGCAAACAGACTCTTGGATATTTTCGGTGATGAACAATGTAACAGGGCTTCTGATTTGCAATGGTCAAACAAGAAGTATTTCTCTATCAGGCACTGGAATGATTGGTTTTAACAACATGTGCTTTCTTAAAATTGATACAATGATAATTAATGGTCATTTAAATTTAAAGACTATTATAACAAAGTCATTTGTTCCAAGTGCAAGGCTAAGCAATTGGATCAGAAATCGCAACTTGGCAGACGACCATTTTTCCCCCTTGACGGTAAGAAATGATAATGAAACAAATATTAAAAATCTTTCACAGGAAATAGAAGACCTTAAGAGAGCAATGATTTCTGATGAACTACCACCCGCCAACATACACGATTTTCATCACTATGGCTTGAGCTACTTGTTGCTGGCGATCACCATTGGAATGATAGTATTTTTTTGCCGATATCGAAAACATCAGGCCGCACTACAAATTCCAATTCGGAGAAGGGGTTCTCGCTTTCAAGCAACTGTTTAAATTGAAGGTTAGGAACCTTCAAGGAGGGGTGTATGTTGGAACTCAAATGACTGCGTAGTACGCAACCATTTGGGTTTCAAATATCTTAATAAATTTTATTCATTTGTAACGAGAGCTGTGATGTGAACGCTCAAGTCTGGGCGTTCACTGGACGAAATACGAGTCTTGCGTGGACTGTCTACTCGCTTGCTGAATGGCCAGTTCCCACGATTGTTTGCGTGCCATCACAGCTCATCGAATATTATCATTTGTCATTCTACTGTCGACATTCAAAACAATCACACCTAAGTGATTAATAAAGTTTGTAAAGATTTTAATTGTGCATTTGTTTTTGATTTATTCATGCATTTACCTAAAATCTACTGACAAAGAAGGGAAAATCTTTGTACAACTGCTATGTTCAAAATCTCGCGTCGTTCCCTTAAAAGCGACAAGTATTGCGCGAATAGAGCTTCAGGCGGCTGTTCTATTGGTAGAGTTAGTGAAACAAATTATTCCAATAATTAATATGACAATTACGTCGATAAATTATTACACAGATTCCACAACAGTTTTATCATGGATAAAATCCCCCTCCTATACTTGGGAGACTTATATTGCAAATCGTGTAGCTAAAATTCAAACAAATTCAGATTTGAGCAATTGGCACTATGTTAGAGGTGAAATAAATCCTGCAGATCTTATATCGCGTGGAGTAGGACTGCGATATCTTATGAGATCAACAATTTGGTTTGATGGTCCTGAGTTTTTAAAACAAAATGACACGTCCAATTACCAAATGGAGTATTCAATACCAGAACAGATCTCTGGGCGTCGGAAGCTCAAAACGGTGTTGACTATGTCAATCCCAGATGATGTAGTCACTCTAATTGATCATAAAAATTCGTTTTACACACTGCAAAAAATATTTGGAACCATTCTTTTGTGGAGGAGTGTTCAAATTAATTCTTTCCCCGAGAGTATAAGGCTCTTCAGGCTGGTAAGCCTCTTCACAGCAATTCATAAATATTGTCTTTGAGTCCATACTTTGATATTACAACAAAGTTGATACATGTGGGAGGAAGACTTAAAAACGCTGAGATACCTTCTCAAGCAAAAAACCAAATATTACTCCCAAAAAATAATATAGTTACAACATTGCTCTTAGATCACTTACATAAAAAACATTTACATGCTTCCCATAGAACACTTGTATCTATCTCCAGGCAAGAGTTTTGGATTTTGAGCGTAGGAAGAGAAACACGAAAGGTACTCTCTAAATGTATCCAATGTTTCCGTGCCAAACCCAGATCCATCGATCAATTAATGGGTAATTTACCTAAGGAAAGAATAATACCGTCTCGCCCATTCCACTATTCAGGAGTGGACTTTTGTGGACCCATACGAACACATTATAATGTTCGAGGAAAAACTCCAACCAAATCTTATCTTGCAGTATTTGTATGCTTTTCCACAAAGGCTGTTCATATTGAGGTGGTTAACAACCTTACCACAGAATCATTTATTAATTGCTTGAAACGCTTTGTTCGAAGACGGGGTTTATGCCATACCATATTCTGTGACAACGCCACAAATTTCGTTGGAGCAAGAAATCACTTAAAGGACTTTCAAGATGTGGTTGAGTCATCTGAAACTCAACCGTCAATAAATTTCAGCATATTCAACAACATTTTTGGCAGAGATGGTCGGACGAATACCTCCACCTCCTGCAACAGAAATTAAAGTGGGAAGTGCAATCTCCAAATCTAGAAGCTGTGACAATGGTTGTTTTAAAGGATGCACACCAGCCTCCAATGAAATGGAAGCTTGGACGTGTAATCGAAGTTGTCAAAGGAACCGATGGATTAGTGCGAGTACCATATGTTAAAACGGAAACAGGAACATATCAACGAGCTATTCAAAACTTATGCCCTTTGCTTATTGAGGACAAAGAGCAGCAAAAAGAGGTTATGCAAACCCCAGTAGATTCCTTGGCAATCCCCTGACATCATTACTATGTATGATGTGTCTATTGTCTCTATTAGTAGCCTCCTTAGATATCGAACCAATAAGGGTTACTTAATTCGAATATCACACTGGCATCTATTTTGAGGACATAGGTACTGCTAGCACTGTTAATAGTTTTTGGAACATTTATATTTTTTATAAACTGTCGTCATACTGGCTTGAGCTAGGGGAAGTGAAAACTTACTTGAATAGAATGGATAAAATCTGTTTAGATGAATTAAGAGGTAATCCGTATTGTCTGCCCACAATTTCCACACTTTAACATAGAGTGGCTGTAATTGAATCAAACAATGACCTCGTTCATAATTATCACATCTCCTATAGTAAACCGATAAGACTTACAAGATCTCCCTTCGACTTTATAGGAAACCTAGCACATAGTTTATTTGGAATATTGGATCAAGATGATGCTAAGGACATACAACCAAACCAAATTTTCTTGATTCACCAAGATGAACAACACTTAGTGCATCTCTTTAAAAAACAGAGTTCGATCGCGAATTCAACAGTTAATCTCCTTAAACGAAACAATATGCAACTCAGTCAGCAATATCAAGGTTTGAAAGCTATCTTCAGAGAATCGTTGAATAACATAGAAAAACATCAAGAAATAATTGATGTAAGCCAGAGATTCTCTTCCTTAACACCATATCTGATTTTATCAATCACAAACCTCGAGAGGGTGCAAGATACATTACTTGACGTTCTTCTTAGCCTTAATAATGCCAAAATGAATCCCCACTTTATTTCACCGTCACAATTCGGCAAACAACTCTAAATCATTCACAATAATCTTCCGTCTCATCTTAACATTCCAACAGCATCTTTTTTAGATATTTTTAAACTGTCATCCATAAGGGGCGAAGTCTTAATGAATCAATAGTAATTGAAATGATGATTCCTTTGGTTGATAACCAGGGGCCGAATCACAGCTCACGATATCTAGTGAGTGAGTGGCATTAGAGATCGAGTGAGTTAGTAACCATTTTGGAATTACAGCATACGTGACCTCTCGTATCGTATTGCTCTTTAAAATTGTACTAGTATCATTGAATATTCACTAGTATATTTCGAGTTTCTATTAATTCATAGATGTCGCTGGTGTCTCTTTATACTTATTTCATTATTTTTTGGTAGGTAAAATGTATGCCTTTGTAAAAAAAAGACGATATTTAGTAAGAATTTCGGAAAATTTAAACATAAAATACACTCGGATGGTGTTATTAAATGAAATATTGATAATAGATGGTTTCGATAGTCTTTAATGTATGAATGTATCGAATGAAATTCCGATCGATAACTGATGAGAGAATGCCGAATTGTGGTACTAGATGACTCGATATCGTGAGCGGTAATACCAAATTCCCATAATTCCGATACGACTTATTCGATAGCGTGTGCCGTAATTCGGACCCAGGATTTTCAACTGTTCAATGTAGTTTCATTCCCTTTAATTTCAAAATGATTCAAGCTTCATTATGAAACTATCATCCCCGTATTTAGCAGTCACTTCTACTAGAGATAGGTATTTTGAATTAACAGAAAATCAGTTACTGTCTTGTCATTTTCTTTCAACTAGAAATTGTATTTGTAACCAACAACTACCAACAATGATCCATAGGGACAGTGGTAATAGTTGTGAAGTCTTACTACTGAACCACTTGCCAAGTGCTTTAGATAAGTGCTTTTTAACAAAATCCATTTTACACGATCAATGGATAAGCCTAAGAGCTTCTAACAGTTGGATATTCTCTCTTGAGGGCACAGTAACTGGTCTACTTATATGCGATGGAATCACAAAAAGTTTAACAATAAGTGGTAGTGGGCTGATGGAATTTTTAAGACCGTGTACATTGAAGCTTCCACATATAGTTATAAATGGACGCGTTCTAATCAATACAACAATAAAAAATTCATTTGTTCATCTGTTAGAACATCTGAGGTGATTAAAACGAAATTACCGAGCGAAGATACAAGCTACAAGCCCTTGCAACCACTGACTCGTGATGGAGTTCATTTCGTTTTCACTGATGAATGTAAGCAAACTATTAACGAACTAAAAAGAAGACTCTCTTGCGCCGGTTCTCTCTATCTATGACCCGACGAAAGAAACTGAATAGCATTGTGACGCGAGTTCCGCTGGGTTCGGTGCTGTGCTTTTGCAGCGACAATCAGATGGAAAGTTCCATCCAGTGATGTATTTCTCTAAAGCTACAACGGCCTCTGAAGCGCGGTGTCACAGCTTCGAATAAGAGACATTAGCAGTTATATATGCCCTACGACGTTTTGATGTCTATTTAGATAAAATCCTTTTCAAAATCGTTACGGATTGTAACTCGTTGATAATGACGCTTAAGAAGAAAGAACTTAATAGAAAAATTGGTCGCTGGGCGTTAGAGTTAGAGAATTATAATTATACAATCCAACATCGGGGAGGTGTAAATATGGGTCACGTTGATGCATTGAGTCGCTGCCATATCGCTGGAACTGCTTATCCTCTAGGATCCTTATGTGGCGCTGTAAGCGAGGATTTTGAAGTTCCTGACTGTCACTGTAGCGTAGTGCATGCTTTAGATTCCGATGAGATAGACTTTCAAGTTCAAGTTACTCAGAATCGTGATAAGACCATAAAACAGCTGCGAGAACAGTTAGAGAAAGAATTCGTAATAGGTTACGATCTAATAGATGGATTAGTTTTTAGGAAAAATAATGCTGAAGTCTTGCAACTATTCGTTCCAAATGAGATGGAAGGCAATGTGATTAGGTTAATTCACGAAAAAATCGGTCACTTGGGAGTTGGGAATACATGCGATCAGTTGAAGAAAAACTATTGGTTCCCAAAAAAGACGGAAAAAGTTGAAAAGTTTATACAATTGTATTCGCTGTTTATTGTATGTGCTCAGCCCCTGCTCGTATAAATGAGCATAATTTGTATAGTATTCCTAAGGAACCGGTTCCATTCGAAACACTTGGATCAATTTGGCCTCTTGCCGTCTATAAATTCTAAGCGTAAACATATTCTAGTAGTTATCGACGCCTTTACGAAATACGTGCGGTTGTACGCAGTTAACTCCACGAGTACTAGAGAAGTTAAAGCTTGCCTGGACAAATATTTTAGCTACTATGGCCGTCCAAGTCGTGTCATAACAGACCGAGGTTCATGTTTCACGTCTCTTGAATTTGATGCTTACCTGTTGGAACATAAGATAACTCACGTTAAAGTAGCTGTCGCGTCTCCACAAGCAAATGGGCAAGTGGAACGTGTAAACAGAGTCATTAAGTCTATGCTTAGTAAGATAAGTGAGCCAGTAAGCCACGCTAACTGATCTGTTATGTTGAGTCGTGTTGAATATAGCTTAAATAAAACTGTGCATTCCAATACAAAACAGACGCCAAGTAAATTGCTGTTCGGTGTAGAGCAGAGGGGTGAATTAGTTGATGAGCTGACAGAATATCTTGAAGAGAAACAGGTTACAACTTCAGAACGTGACTTGGAAGGGATGAGAGCGTCTGCCTCTGACGCTATCATTAAATCGCAGGAGTATAGCTTGAACTATTTTCTTACACGGAGTAAACCCGCGAGCATTGAACATTAACAGCATTAAGCATTGAAGACCAGTGGCAGCAATGCCAAGAAGCCATCAGAACCGCTGGCTCTGAGGTTCTGGGTTTCACTCGGCCACCAAAACGAAACCCATGGCTCGATGAAGAATGCAGGCAGGCAAATGCAGCCAAACAAAAAGCACGACAAATGCTGATGCAAAAACGAACAAGGGCTGCTTACGATCAGTATAACGAGATCTACAAGGAGAAAAGAAGAAAAGAACACCGACTTCTCAAAAAGAAAAAGAAGCAGCATGAGAAGCGCTCGTTTGAGGAAATAGAGAGGTGCCATGACAATTGTTTTACGAAAAGGTAAGAAGATCCTGCCAGGGTGGCAAACCCCGAACTCAAGCCTGTAAAGACCAGCAGGGAAACATAGTTATAGAGTCACAGTCGCTACTGAGGATCTGGAAAGATCATTTCTGCAGACTGCTTAACGGCGATGAGAACACAAATTCCGCTGTCAGGCAGATTGCCCCATCCAGCTTGGACGATGATCAAGAATGCCGCTCTCCCGACCTAGAAGAAGTTAAGCTTGCCATATGCAAACTTAAATCAAATAAGACTGCAGGTGCAGATGGCCTTGATACCGAACTCTTCAAGGCAGCTGTAAGACCAGTTGGAAAAGAGCATGCACCAACTGATCTGCGTGAATGGAACCTCAGTATCGTATGCCCGATCTTAAAGAAGGGAGACCCTCACAATTGCGCCAATTATAGAGGAATAAGCCTCCTTAACGTCGCTTATAAGATCTTGTCTGCTGTAATATGTGAACGTCTGAAACCCCACGTCAACAACTTGATAGGTCCTTATCAATGTGGTTTTGGACCAGAGAAGTCCACAATAGACCAAATTTTCACATTACGGCAGATCTTGGAAAAAACCCGAGAACGTAATATCGATATTCACCATCTTTTTATCGATTTCAAGGCCGCGTATGACAGCATTTACAGAGACGAGCTGTACAGAGCCATGTCTAGTTTCTGTAATTGGCGCAATTGTGAGGGTCTCCCTTCTTCAGGATCGGGCATACGATACTGAGGTTCCATTCATCGGGCATGCTTTCTTCCGACCATATCATGCAGATCAGCTGGTGCATGCTCCTTTCCAACTGATCTCCAGCTGCCTTGAAAAGTTCGGCATCAAGGCCATCTGCATCTGCAGTCTTATTTGATTTAAGTTTGCATATTGCAAGCTTAACCTCTTCTAGGTCGGGAGGACGGCATTCTTGATCATCGTCCAAGCTGAATGGGGCAATCTGCCTGACAGCGGAATTTGTGTCTTCATCGCCGTTAAGCAGTCTGCAGAAATGATCTTTCCAGATCCTCAGTAGCGACTGTGATTCTATAACTATGTTTCCCTGCTGGTCTTTACAGGCTTGAGTTCGGGGTTTGCCACCCTGGCAGGATCTTTTTACCTTTTGGTAAAACTTCCGAATCTCGTCCCTGTCATGGCACCTCTCTATTTCCTCAAACGAGCGCTTCTCATGCTGCTTCTTTTTCTTTTTGAGAAGTCGGTGTTCTTCCCTTCTTGTCTCCTTGTTAATCTCGTTATACTGATCGTAAGCAGCCCTTGTTCGTGTTTGCATAAGCATTTGTCGCGCTCTTTATTTGGCTGCATTTGCCTGCCTGCATTCTTCATCGAACCATGGGTTTCGTTTTGGTGGCCGAGTGAAACCCAGAACCTCAGAGGCAGCGGTTCTGATGGCTTCTTGGCATTGCTGCCACTGGTCTTCAATGTTTAATGCTGGTGGCATGGGATTCAAGGATAATTGAAGGGACACTCGATTGGAAAAGGCATTGGCAATCTCTTGCGATTGTAGCTTTCCGACGTCATATCTCTTCACAGCGTTAGTTCGCGCTGGTCGTGAACAAGATATCCTCATTCGTACCTTGGCTACAACAAGGTAGTGGTCCGAGTCAAAGTTGGCCCCTCGGAAAGTTCGGACATCTAGCACACTGGAAGAGTGCCTTGCGTCGATCGCAACATGGTCAATTTGGTTGACGGTTAATTGATCTGGGGATCGCCATGTACCTTTATGAATTTTGAGATGCGGGAAGCGCGTACTACTTACAACAAGATTCAGCCCCGCAGCAAAATCGATTAGCCTCAGTCCGTTTTCGGAGGTTTTGTCATGGAGGCTATGCTTACCGATTGTGTTTCCAAAGATGTCCTCCTTCCCTAGCTTTGCGTTAAAATCGCCAAGAACGATTTTCACGTCGTGTCTAGGGCACTGCTCATACGTTTCTTCGAGGAGCTCGTAGAAACAGTCTTTGGAATCGTCGTCTTTCTCTTCTGTGGGGGCGTGGGCGCATATAAGGCTAATGTTGGCGAATTTAGCCCTGATGCGGATGGTCATTATACGCTCATTGACTGGATTGTGGCTAATCACCTTATCCCTGAGTCTTCCTCTAACGACAAATCCGCACCCAAATAAGCGTTGTTTCTTTTGTCTGTAGCAGTCGCCATAGTAGATGTCACAGTTTTTCATCTTCTTTATGCCCGGTCCACTCCATCGCACTTCTTGGATGGCGGTAATGTCTGCTTTGCAGCAGTCCAGGGCGTCCGCTAATTCTCCAGCTGCACCTAGTCCGTTAAGAGACCTTACGTTCCACGTGCAGATCCGGAGGTCATTGTCCTTTTTTCGTTTGCTTGGGTCGTCAACTTTGAAATCATTATCGTTATCCGAGGCTATTAGTTGTTTCGGAACTGTCCTTTTTTAACGTGGTTGGGTAGTTAACCCTACGCACAACCCCCAACCTGGAGGGCCAGGTCCTTTTGGATCCCTTCGGACACAAAGGGCTGGAATATCCAGTGTCAGTACCCTGCTGCAGGGGTGTGAGTGCTGCCGTTGGCTCACCAGGAACTCATCCGCCACCATCTCTACTTCAATACCCTGTCCTAGTATTGAAAGACCCCGAAAGACCTTTAAACCAAATATGTTGGAGTAGTTCCTTCAGGGGTTTCTGCTTTTATGGTTGCTGAAGTCCACCGTTGATTCTGTCCTTCGAATTCATCCGCTGGAACATTTACACGAAAGCTCTCGTAGACCACTGAGAATCGTCCAGTCAGTCATAGTTCGCAGAGCAATTATAGTGTTGACCGATCACAATTCTTTTGTTCCGGATTCCCTTGTCAACACTCGCACTTACTAGTTTAGCAGGTCAGCTCTGGACGGAGCATCCCAGGTCCCAGTGGATACCGCTTGGAGGTATAGTAAGCACAATTGACGTGTACTATAAGTTACAGCATCTGGGCGCCGCCAAGTTGGCACCAGTCAGAGCCTACCCGAATAGTACTGTAATGCCCACCTAAGTAAGTATGTAAGTAAGCCCGCGAAGACGTACTCCGAAGGCGACTTTGTTGTAATACGTAATGTAGATACGGTCGTCGGGACCAATAAAAAATTTATACCGAAGTATCGCGGTCCGTACCTTGTCCATAAGGTTCTGCCTCATGACCGATATGTCGTAAGAGATATAGAAAAGTGCCAGATCACCCAAATACCCTACGATGGCGTCGTTGAGGCTTCGCGTAAAATGGATGGCAGATGTTAGTGCACTGAATGATCCGACGCAACTTTAAGTGGGCAACACTTGTTAGAATCTTAGTAGTCCTAAGGATAATAAAATTAATGTAATCGAGGTCGATCTTGGTGTCAGGCAGCAGAGCACTGTTGTGAGTCTTCACTTCACTCGATTCATTACTCGATTGATAAATAATATTATATTTATATATTACAATAGGTATCTATTCTTGTTAAATTAATCTATCAAATCTATCAATTTTATATTTAAACTCGTCATGTATTAGAAATGTCATTATCTGGCAGACGGCAACATGCCATGTCCATAAATTCTTTGTAAACCCTAATTTGTTTGTTAGTTTTTTAAATAAAGGATAATAATAATAATAATAATAATACTCGATTGATCGACAGATTGAGAGGAGTGCGTAAACTCAGATGAACTTGAATCTTCCATCTGCTGCGATACTTGGATCTTGATGTTGATTTTGGCCGAGATGTTGATGTGTACTTGAGTATTCTGATAACTGGAGACAGACGAATCTTTTGACTCCAACTGTGATGTTGACTGGCTTCTCTTGGCTGCGTTTTCAGTTTCCGTTTGCTGCGGCTGCTGGTCTTGAAAGATGTCTTCGGTTTATTCCTCTGCGGTCTCAGCTATGGTCAACGAATCATCGGGCACGGAGAATCTGGTCATATAACGCTTTCGTCTTGTAAATATATTTTTTCTGCAATATTTTGCCACTGTCAAAGATAAGTGTCATGTTGCTTTTTTTTATTTATTGAAGTTTGGAACTTCACCTCGACTCCATTTTTAATAAAGAAATAGGACGCCATATTGAATTCGTGGTGAAAAATTTTTTACGGGTGTTTTTTTTTCACTATCAGAACAGCTTATTTCAAGCTTGTGAAACAATGAATCTTTTCTTCAAGAGTTTTTTCACCCTTAAGTACTCAGAAATATGTATCACTGTCATCATTTAGCGAGGTGTTAGTTGTTAGTAAGCAAAAATTAAGTCTAACACACTCAAGACAACAGAGCTAAAAAATATTACAAAATTATTGATAAACATAACGAAAACAAATTAGATAGCAACATACATAAAATTACTAATTAAATGTTACAATTATTAAGAGATAAGAAACATAAGAAACATAGTCAAGAGAGTGGAGCTCTGGTTCGAATTAAGGACTTTAACTTAGTTTTACTAATATGAAAATCTATTAAATTTGAGTTTAGGTTCAAAACTTTTATCATACGAGTAATAAGCTCATTCATTCCATAATTAGTTCTATGATAGGGACAGTGAAGTAACTCCAAGTTGCGCAGTTGGTATGAGCCTCCCCGGTAGTTAAAACTTATGCATGAGAGCAAGTCAGGAGCATCAATTTGTCCTGTTATAAGCTGGTGAATAAAGACTAAATCATTATTTATTCGCCGGTGCGAAAGTAGTTGCATCTGCAAAAGTTGAATACGATGCTCATACGGTGGTAGGTCATATGGATCAGTTCAAGGAAGTCCCTTGAGAGCAAATCTAATAAATCTTCGCTGTATACTTTCTATTCTTGAGTTGTGGACTGCATAATAAGGAGACCATACTTGAGAAGCATATTCAAGATGGGGTCGAACATGACAGTTATACAGCGAAAGAGTGACGTAGGGGTCCGTAAACTCCTTAGCCCATCTTTTAATAAACCAAGCATTGAATTTCCTTTACTAACAATGTAATTGATATGAGATGTAAATTCTAAATTGGAGCTAAAGTAAACGCCGAGGTCCTTAATACTGGACACCTTGCATAATATTTGATGAGAAATCGAGTAATTATGCAAAGCCGGTGTACGTTTCTTCGAAAAAGTTATACTTTGACATTTGCTTGGATTGAGAATCAATCCATTTTTACCGCACCATGTGGCAAAATTTTCAACATCAGATTGTAAAATAAGACGATCGGCTGCGCAGTCTATTTTCTTGAAAATTTTCATATCATCCGCGAAGATGAAAATTTCGCTCGATGACAAGCTAAAAGTAACATCATTAATGGCTAGTATAAAGAGGATAGGGCCAAGGTGACTACCTTGTGGTAATCCTGAGTGCGCCTTAAAGGAGTCTGAAAGAATGCTTCTAAATTTTACCACATATGATCTATCAGTACGGTACGATCTGATCCAATCAACGAAGGTCGAAGGGAATCCATATGCATTTAGTTTAAACAATATAATATCGTGAGATTGTAATAATTGTGGGTATTATTATAAATTTAAAGACTTTAATTTACTAGTTGAATAATCATGCGTAGTTTATTTAATATAAGATGTTGTCATGATGATGGTTGACGCTCAACTGAGGCTCTCAATATACAATGGCGAAATACATTGATGGAAGCGTTCCTAATAACTATAGGCATATATTATAGTACCAACAGTGACATCTAGCGGCTGTTCACTAATGAACAAACAATTACACGCTTTTTCCTTTTTTTTTTTAACAAAATCGAAATTTAGCTTAATATGATATCTGAATAAGTCAGAGAAATTATTGAAATCAAAAGCTTGTTACTTTGAATTAATTCCAACCATATCTTTGAGGTGGATGACTAACACGACCACTACGAGTTCTCGTTACTCCAGGCTCATTGACCATTACAGGTTCGGATGTCTCTTGATCGCTAGCCAACTCTGCTTCTGACTCAGAACTACCAGCGGTTTGATAGTCATCTGATGATACATTAGTATCATCCAACACTGGTAGACCTGGTTCATCCACATCACACATACTTGGTTCATTTCCATTGTTAACGTTATCTTGTCTGTTACGCTCAAGTGGCGGTACAATTTCAATTGGTTTCAAATTATCAGGACTAGCTACGTTACATCTGACATTTTCTTCAAACATTACTTCTCCCCCATTCACTTCATTATTCTTAGTCTTGGCAATGAACCGTCGGTTGCGTCTAAAATGATTCTCAAAATTGTCCTTAATTATGTACGATCGACCATTTACATTACCAACTATGATTCCATAATTCCACTCCCTTCCATTTTTCTTAAAAATAACGAGATCACCCAAATTTAACACTGGCAGTGCTTTTGCATTTCTGTCATAATAATATTTTTGCCTTTCTCTTTTTTCTTTAATTTTGTTCTGAACCGTCTCCTCACTTAAATTGTTACGACACAACAACGAATCCGACATGGGCATTCGTGTTTTTATTACTCGACCAAAAAACAACTGGGCTGGTGCCAGCCGCATGCTTGCCACAGGAGTTGAATTATATTCCAAAATTCGATATTGATAATTTTCCGTATCCCGCGCTTCAACACAACGTTTCAAAATGTTTTTAGCAATTGCAACACCTTTTTCCGCTAACCCATTGCTTTGTGGGTACCGAGGGCTTGAGAATTTCATGACAATATTATGATCAGCCGCAAAAGTTTCAAATTCACGAGAATTAAATGGCACATTATCCGCCCTGATTACAGTTGGATATCCAAGTTTATTGAAATTGCTCTTCAACCTATTAATAATATGACGGGCCGTTTTATTGCTTACATGTTCCACAATTAAAAATCCCGAATATGCATCGATAACAGACAAGAAGTCCTGTCCCGCATACTCAAACAAGTCCATTGATACCACACTAAATGGATACTTTGGTGGCTCTTCTTGAACCAGCTCTTCTTTTTGATTATTACGCGTGAACTTTTCACATATGGCACAAGATGCAACCATTTCCTTTATCTGACCATTCATGTTGGGCCAGTAATAATACATTCTTGCACGTGCAAGAGTTTTTTCGATTCCCAAATGTGGTGCATGTAACCACTTGCTAAATTTTCCTTGTAATTCTTTTGGAATTACCAGCCGATGATCACGAAAGAGCAAGCCATTCTCAAAATGAAGTTAATTTTTGAATTTATGAAACACCCGGCCCAGATCGTCCAGTAGATGATAATTTGGCCAACCACTTTCTACATATCGGCAAATTCGCAAAAAAAATTTCATCCCGTTCAATGATTGAACGGTATAAATTATAATTCTGTTCCGACAAACACGCTGATTTCGTTACTGAATGAATGATTCGCGTTAAATCCGTATCCTCTGTACATTCCGATAATTGGGCCCGTGAAAGGCAGTCAGCCACAAGCATTTCTTTGCCCGGTTTGTAAACAACAGTCATCTTAGAATATTTCAACAGTGACATGAGCATTCGCTGAAGCCGCATTGTCACATCATCAATATCACGCTTGACCAATGTTTCCAACGGCTTGTGATCGCTTTCTACCACAAATTCACGTCCATACAAAAAATAATGAAATCGCTGACATGCGAAAACAATTGCCAACAACTCCTTTTCGATCTGAGCCCACTTTTGTTCACTTTTACTTAACGTTCGTGACACAAATGCTACTGGGTGTCCATTCTGAACAATTACACAACCCAATCCGTCTTTGGATGCATCCGTTTGCACAATGACTGGCAACTTCGGATCATAGATTACCAACGCCGGTTCCGATGTTACGATCTCAAGCAATTCCTTGAATTCCCGATCAGGATTTTCCGTCCATTCAAATACCACATCGTTTCGCGTAAGATTACGTAAATTTGCCGATTGCTTTGACAAATTTGGAATAAATTTAGCTAAATATTTAAGAATTCCCAAAATTCTTAACACGGCCGCTTTATCACCCGGTTTTTCCATTTTCAAAATTGCGTCCCGATACTTTAAACTCGCCTTGAATTTTCCTTCGAATGAAATATGACCCATAAATTTAACTTCGCGCTTACGATATTGAATTTTCTCAGGATTGAATTTAATGTTATATCTACGCGCCCTTTCCATTACTTTATCCATTATCCGATCGTGTTCTTCTTCCGTTTTCGCGCAAATACCAACATCATCAAAATAAATTATTACTCCCTCAATATCTCCCAACATTTTAAACATTTCACGTTGAAACAATTCTGGCACAAAATTCAGCCCAAATGGCACGCGATTAAATTTATATCGACCAAACGGAGTCATAAATGTTGTTAAATCAGAGCTCACGTCGTCCAATTCCATTTGCCAATAGCCACTTTTCAAATCTAAAACCGAAAAAACGCGCTTATCTGCCAAACCAGACGTTAAATCATCGATCGTTGGAATCAAGAAATGTTCACGCCTGATGCATTCGTTGAGTGGTTTCGGATCCAAACAAATACGAAGTTCATTCGAGGTAGGCTTTTCGACTATTTGCAAATTATTGACCCTGTCAGTTGGGTAATCCACAGGTGAAATGATTCCATCCTGTACCATTTTATTCAATTGTAATTTTAATCGATCCAATAATGAGTTCGGTATCCGTTTCTTATAATGAAGGACTGGCTTCGAATTTTCTTTTAAATTTATCGAAAATTTTCCCGGAAATTTACCCAAACCTTCAAATACATCATGGTTGCGTTGCAAAAATTCCCCTTTGTCTGTGACAAGCAAGCGACTGAACCCACATCAGTTCGCCTGACCAATCCAAATCTTTCACATGATTCAAGACCGAGTATCGGTTCACACACATCATCGACAACAATAAAGTGAGAAGACCGTTCCGTTTTTGACATTTGATCAACACAATTTAATTTAACTGTTCCAAAAACATTCACTTTATTTCCATTATAATCAAAGACCGAATAATTTTTATTTTCGTTTTCCAATTTTGTTTTTAACTTTTTGAATATTTTAGCCGGAATGCAATCCACATCTGATCCAGTGTCAAGTTTGAACCTAACTAATTGATTTTCTATCTGGTACTCCTTGTACCATCGCTTCTTATGATTTGCTAAGTTGCCTGAATTTATTCTATAAATACGATTTACTTTAATGTCCCCATCCGCACTACCATCAATGATTTTTACAAAATTACCTGAGCTAGCCCAGTCGATTGAGTGTTGTTGTTGTTGTTGTTGTTGCTGTTTTCCATTGTTGTTGCTGTAGCTGCTGTTATCCGGTTTTAGGTTCCCTCTATTATTTTCCGATTTGCCTCCCTTTGATTTGCAAAAACGCTGGAAATGGCCTTTCCGACCACATGATCGGCAATTGATGTCCTTGGCTTTACATGTTTGTAAATGATTTGCTTTGAAATCATTACCGCAATTGTAACAACGACGTGTTACAGCATCAATTACTTCCCTTGGCTGATGTTCAGCTACACTGTTGATTTGTGTTTGATTATTTGTATTCAACAATGCCTTGTGTACATTTGCAGCTTCATACGTTTTACACGTTTCAATGACCTTTTGCAATGTCTCATCCTTTCCTTCCTTCTAATAACTTTAATTGCAATTTCTTGTCAGACACACCAATGACAATTCGCTCTTTCAACATCCGCTCGTTGTACGATTTTCCATCTTATTTGTATTCACAAAATTCAATTTGCTTGCGAAGTTCTGTCTCAAACTCAACGAATGGTTGCTTTTCCTTTTGCACAATATTATGAAATTTGAACGATTCCATCAGTATGTTTTTCCTTGGAATACAATATCCATCTAACGCCTTCAAAACTTCATCCAATGTTCGTGGATTATTGTTAGCATTTGGTGCAACTGCAGCATTTTGATTCTCCTGTGCATTTTCATTTGCATTTACCGGTTGAGCGACAACTGGCGCAATGACAGCATTTTGATTTCCCAGAATTCCATCAGTTGTTCCATCGTTTGGGAACAATGTATTGTATATCTCCATGGCCTGCGAGCCAATCAACCACAAAAATGTTGCCAGCTTTTCTGGTTCGGTTTTTTAATTTTTTCCAGCTGCCATCATATACATTAAAAATGTGCGCTTCCACATTGGCCATCCTTTTGCCAAATCTGCGCAATCCAACTCCGATGATGCTCCCAAAATCCGACGATTTCCACCCTCCTGTTAGGTATTTCACAACAAATTGCAATATTACGCGCTATTTCACAACGTGACGTCACCGTTGTATTCCTTTGTTCGATACTGAACACGACTTGATTTCCAACAAATTCACGCAAATTCACTAATTTTCCAATAATCCGCTTGACAAAATTCGTTTCCACTTGTATTTTCCAAATTTTACTTCTGACACCATGTAATAATTGTGGGTATTATTATAAATTAAAAGACTTTAATTTACTAGTTGAATAATCATGCGTAGTTTATTTAATATAAGATGTTGTCATGATGATAGTTGACGCTCAACTGAGGCTCTCAATATACAATGGCGAAATACATTGATGGGTGCGATTTTTCATCTAATTTGTATTCACAAAATTCAATTTGCATAGGCATATATTATAGTACCAACAGTGACATCTAGCGGCTGTTCACTAATGAACAAACAATATTATTACAGAGATAGTTTATCGAAAGCCTTTGAAAAGTCAGTATAGATACAATCTAACTCTTGCCCGCTTTCAAGCGCGTTTGAACATTTATGAAGGAAATATACAAGGTTTGTTACTGTTGATCTTTTCTGTACAAAACCATGCTGCTGTTTGCAAATTATATTTTTAATATCGAAAGTTAAGCTTTCACAAACAAGCTGTTCAAATAATTTGGGGATACACGAAAGCTTGGATATGGGTCTGTAGTTAAGGATATCTGATTTAATACCTTTTTTAAATACAGGTGTAATAAAAGATCTTTTCAACAGTAAAGGGAATCGACCAGATCTCTAATATGTTATAATAATGAAAACAAATAATGAAGGGGAAATGCAATTTGGGACTTACACTTTTTTTAAATTATTGGAGGGATGCCATCAGGGCCAGCAGAGTAATCATCGTTCAAAGATGAAATATTGTTAAGGACTCTTTCTAGGATGATTGGGACATTATTAAAATTAACTTTAGGACATTTACGTAGAAGCTCGAAGTAACTACGATCTATATCAACAGTAGAATCAGAGAAGGAATTACAAAAATGGTGAGCAAAAGCGTTGCAAATATCGGATGTTTTTGTCAATGTGACATTACCATATGTAAAGTTATCTGGGTATCCATCCGAATCTTTCTTTGAATTGACAAAGTTCCAGAAACTTTTTGGATCATCCCTCAATGAATTGCCCATTCTGTGAACATAACTTTTTTTTTTTTTTTGTCAGGAGTAAATCTTCAAAAGACACTTAGTAGTATTCGATACAAAGTAGTGTGGGATTCTTACCCACTAAAAACTCCTCATAATCAGAACCAATCTATAACGATCGACAACAGATTTTTCTTTCTCAATAATATTATCTCTTTAAGGGAAGCTTAAACTTTTAATGCTTCCCATGACTTTTAGGCCATTAGCTCGTGTGGCTTGGTTCTTCTTAATCTCCGAACATTGCCTCTCGTATTTAATACGGACTCCATTTCAGAGTTGATATGACTATGCAGTCGCTGATTGTGTGATACAGCATGTTTTCTTACAACTTCTGTAACCGTTTCTATTTGTAGGTCACGATGTAAATCGCTATTTCTTATATACCATGGTGCATTTACTATTCCACGAAGGACTTTGTTTAGGAACTTTTGGATGATTTCAGTATTTGTTTTCTTTGAACAGCCCCATAATTGGATTCCATAGGTCCAAACAGGTCTAAGTACTTGTTTATAAAGCATTATTTTATTTTCGACAGATAAGTCCGAATTTCTACCGAGTAACCAGTACATTTTTCTATATTTCAAGTTGAGCTCTTCCCTTTTCTTTTTGATATGCTCTTTCCATTTTAGCTTTGCATCCAAATTCATCCAAAGGTATTTGGCCGTATTGGCGTAGGGTACAGCTTGATTGTTGATGAATATTTGAACGTAGCTTAACTTTTTATTTGTAAAGTTTATATGTGCAGATTTAGCTTCATTGAGCTTGATACGCCATTTTTTGGTCCAATCACTAACGGTGTCGACGGCATTTTGCAATTTCTCAGCAGCCTTGACGACGCACTTACTGGATGCCAAAATTGCGGTATCATCCGCAAAAGTAGCCATAATGGTGTTGTTATCCACTGGAATATCCCTTGTATATAGCAAATACAGGGTAGGTCCTAGGACGCTTCCTTGTGGAACACAGGCTTGTATATTACATAGCTTTGAATATTCTTGATCATACCGTACTCTGAAGAGCCGGTTTGAGATATAAGATTTTAGTATTTCGTAGTACTGCCTGGGTAGGTCCCTTTGCAGTTTGTACGCTAGCCCCTCATGCCATACCTTGTCGAATGCTTGAGCAACATCTAAAAATATAGCCGAACATACTTGTTTTTCTTCTAATGCTTTTTCAACTGTATCCGTTATTCTATGAACTTGGTCTATCGTGGAATGTTTATTTCTAAATCCAAACTGATGATTTGGGATTAGATTTCTTTCTTCTATGACTTTGCTCAGTCTTTTCAGTAGCAATTTTTCAAAGACTTTTGCCATTATTGGTATAAGCGATATTGGTCTGTAAGACGTCACTTCTGTTGGTGGCTTACCTTGCTTTGGTATAACAATTACTTCAGCAATTTTCCAATGATGTGGGACATATTGGGTCTTTAGGCATGCATTTATTATGAATTGGAGTTTTATGAAGGCTTTTGATGGCATTTCTTTCATAACCTGAGCAGTTATTAGATCGTACCCAGGTGATTTTTTGTTCGATAGTTGATTTCGACACACAATTTTTATTTCTTTGAGTGTGACAATTGGTATGTCAACTTCATCGACTTTATCAATAAACTGTAAGCTGATTTCAGATGTATTTGCCGGGAATGGCTTAAAAACATTCGCAAGATGTTCTGCAAACAGGTTAGCTTTTTCTTTCGGATTTCCGATCCAATTCCCGTTTAGAGATTTAATTGGCGGGTTTTGTAACTGTGGTCTTTTCAGGCGCTTAGCTGCTTTCCAGAGCGAATAATCAGTTGAAGCATCAGTCGTTAAATTTTTCAGGAATCTACTTAATGAATCATTTTTGAATTCGTAGATTTGTTTTTTCAGTTCGTTGCTTAGCCGGTTAAACGCTGTTTTGTCGTCTGGAAATCTAGTATTTTGCGTCGTCTGGAAATCTAGTATTTTTCTTCGAGCTCTTCTCTTCTCCAATATCAACTCTCTTATCTCGGCAGGGTATTTTGTTTCAGTTTGCTTCCTACTCGAGCAAGTTGGTGTACTTTCTTCTGCAGCTTGTTGAACATCGGCAATGAATTGTTCTACTTCAAGGTCGATTAGCTCTTTTGTTTCCATAGGGGATCTGAGATTTATATAGCTTTCAAGCTTTTCTCTGAATTTACTCCAGTTTGTTTTATTGTTTACTAGCTTAGGATTACTTTTTTCCATTATCTCCGATTCATTAAGTGATAAAATCACCGGTGTATGATCTGATGATAAGTCATAATTACCTTCGACTCTTATATGGTTTCGTTTGATACCTTTAACTATGAAAAAGTCAACAAGGTCTGGTATTTTACTTGAATCCGATGGCCAGTATGTTGGTGATCTGGATGAATAAAACTCACAATTGTATTTGAGGCATGCTTTGTAAAGCCTTCTGCCTTTTGTTGTTATAAGTCTGGATCCCCAATGGGTGTGCTTAGCATTAAAGTCACCACCAACAAGGAAGTTATGTCCTAGTACATTCAGCAGTTCTGTAGAATCATCTTCAGTCGGGGAACGCCTCGGCGGGCAGTATATTGATGCCAACTTGAAGTCTTTCTTTTTCATACCAATACTAATTATTGTATTGAACATAACTTGAGTACAGAGTTTTTGATAGTGATTTAAATAAAAAAAAAAAAAAGATGTAAGAAAGGTGATCAGATTCAGAACGCGTCTTAATGTAAGTCCGCCAAGCACTATTTCTTTTGTTGCGAAGCTTTTTTAGTTCCTTAGTATACCATGGCTGATTAGAGCTCATATTCTTTGAAATTTTGAGGGGTATAGCTTTGTTCATGCAGTCGTTAAGAATAAAATAAAAGTAACTAACTGCTTCGTCAATATTAGTGAAAGCTGATATATTATTAATATTAGATCTACTTAGTTCATCAGAAAGCATTTGAAAGTTAGTCTTTCGATAGTCAAATATATGCGAGCAGTCATATGAATTACTATAACTATGAATATGACCGCTTAGGTCAAGGAAAATGTCTAGAGGAGGGTGATAGTCATCTACATTATTAATGCCGGAATTAGATTTAAGAACGACAGTACTAACAGCGTCAGAGGTAAAGACTAAATCGAGATTTCGATTTAAGAAGTTTTTAATAAATACAACTCACTTGTTGTAAGTCAGTAGAAATTAGATTATCCAATAAGATAAGCTCTTGTTGAGAGGATGTCAAGGAAGCTTTCTGAAATGAACAGTCAATTGATGGAGACCAATCAATATAAGATAGATTAAAGTCACCCAGCAGTAAAATATTTATATCTAAAGAAGAAAGATTGTTTAAATAATCTAACACTAAAGCCACTTCATTGTAGGCAGGGGCAGAACTTTTTGGGGGAATGTATGTGCCAATTACATAGACTGTCTTAGACTCAAAGGTAACTTCAATGCAAATTAGATCTATTGTTAAAATAAAAGGAAAAGTGATATTAGACGACAAAAGCTATTGCGACAAGCTATGAGAACACCCCCACCTACGTCTGTGTCTACATGAGAATGGCGGTCCTTTCTAAATACTTGAAATTCAGAGTTAAAAAGTTCTGTATCCAGAATGCCTGAATGAAGCCAGGTTTCTGTAAGAACAAAAATATCATGGGCAAAAGCTTGAGAATTAATAAAAAAATCAGTAGTTTTACTACGAAGCCCCTTACATTCTGGTAGAATAGGAAAAGTCTTATTAGTTTTTTGAAACATTATTGACGGTACTATTTTCAACACGTTTCTTCTTGGAAGAACCAACAAATTCTTTTAAAAGAGTGCCTGAAGGCCAGAAATTAGGGCTGCAAAGATAATCAAATTCCGACGGAGGTACAAAAATTTTAAAGGACGAAACAAAACTGTTAGGTTTACTTATTTTGGTACATTTAATAATTAAGTCATTAGATATATTGTGGTTCAAAGTTAGATGGGATATAATATCATTGGATGTTAAATCAGGCTTAAGACGGGATACAAAAATTTGTTTAGGCTTGGGAACTGATTCTACTTGTTTGGGAATTGGAAATGGTTCAGTTGGAGGATAATTCACCTTAATGGTTTCGGGAACTGATTCGATTTGTTTGGGGATATGAGGTAGTTCGGTAATTTGATTATCAACACTGGGAGCCCTACTAGAAACAACAGCTAAATCGACAGTTGTCGTTTCATTGTTATTATTAGTAGGACCAATACAGCTCCTAAGACATGAACGTTTTTCAGAAGAGTGAGTATCTTGCTTTTTCTTTTTAGACTTATTAGGTTTACAAATATTTGAAGTAGATTGCACTAATAGGTCAATTGTTTTTGGTGAAACATGAGGCAGAGGAGTATACGGCTCTTCCAAATAATCAGTTGAGGTAGATATGTCAACCGAAAACTTGGGGGCTGAAAAGTTATTAAGGTTTGAAACCGCATCATTAAAATTATTACACAGTTCATCTAATCCTTTCTTGATTTTGGCTATATCAGTCTTGAATGACGACATTTTAAAAGCAAGTTGGGATAGAGAGATTTTCCTACAATCAGTACAAAACCAGACTGCAATTTTTGATGCGTCAACCTTTTCTATAAATAAGGTGGTTGACCCAACGCATTTAGCATGGTAAAACTTCCCACAAGGGCCGTAACATGCAAAAAGGCATGCATTAGGGGAAGAGTCCAGACATTTCACCGCTGAGCATTCCATTTTAATTAAAGAATTTGAAAAAAAGTAGAAAAAAGAAAACTGAAAAAAAAGAATGAGAATAAAAGTTTAGATTTAATTAAAGAAAAAAAAAAAAAAAAGTTTGTTTGGGTAGTACGAGATTTGAACCTGAGATGCTTGACACAACTGTCTTCGCTCTAGTGTTTTTTTTAGTTTTAAATTCATTTTTATTGTTCTTTCTTATAACTACTTACTTGCTAACAAAAATGATTAAACTAGCTTACATAATACCTTAATTAACTTACTGACCCTAAGCGGGTACTCTAAATTATACAATAACTTATTTCTAATGCCTTTCGGCCTAATGATCTAATATCTATTTCTAACTATAACTAGTATTAGAGCTAAGAAAATTTTTAAAAAACTTAGCTTTTTAGATCCTTTTTTATGTTTTTCTTAAAACTACTTAGACTAATTAAAACTACTTAAAACTAATTAACAAAATCAAAATTTAACTTAATATGATATCTGAATAAGTCAGAGAAATTATTGAAATCAAAAGCTTGTTACTTTGAATTAATTCCAACCATATCTTTGAGGTGGATGACTAACACGACCACTACGAGTTCTCGTTACTCCAGGCTCATTGACCATTACAGGTTCGGATGTCTCTTGATCGCTAGCCGACTCTGCTTCTGACTCAGAACTACCAGCGGTTTGATAGTCATCTGATGATACATTAGTATCATCCAACACTGGTAGACCTGGTTCATCCACATCACACATACTTGGTTCATTTCCATGGTTAACGTTATCTTGTCTGTTACGCTCAAGTGGCGGTACAATTTCAATTGGTTTCAAATTATCAGGACTAGCTACGTTACATCTGACATTTTCTTCAAACATTACTTCTCCCCCATTCACTTCATTATTCTTAGTCTTGGCAATGAACCGTCGGTTGCGTCTAAAATGATTCTCAAAATTGTCCTTAATTATGTACGATCGACCATTTACATTACCAACTATGATTCCATAATTCCACTCCCTTCCATTTTTCTTAAAAATAACGAGATCACCCAAATTTAACACTGGCAGTGCTTTTGCATTTCTGTCATAATAATATTTTTGCCTTTCTCTTTTTTCTTTAATTTTGTTCTGAACCGTCTCCTCACTTAAATTGTTACGACACAACAACGAATCCGACATGGGCATTCGTGTTTTTATTACTCGACCAAAAAACAACTGGGCTGGTGCCAGCCGCATGCTTGCCACAGGAGTTGAATTATATTCCAAAATTCGATATTGATAATTTTCCGTATCCCGCGCTTCAACACAACGTTTCAAAATGTTTTTAGCAATTGCAACACCTTTTTCCGCTAACCCATTGCTTTGTGGGTACCGAGGGCTTGAGAATTTCATGACAATATTATGATCAGCCGCAAAAGTTTCAAATTCACGAGAATTAAATGGCACATTATCCGCCCTGATTACAGTTGGATATCCAAGTTTAATGAAATTGCTCTTCAACCTATTAATAATATGACGGGCCGTTTTATTGCTTACATGTTCCACAATTAAAAATCCCGAATATGCATCGATAACAGACAAGAAGTCCTGTCCCGCATACTCAAACAAGTCCATTGATACCACACTAAATGGATACTTTGGTGGCTCTTCTTGAACCAGCTCTTCTTTTTGATTATTACGCGTGAACTTTTCACATATGGCACAAGATGCAACCATTTCCTTTATCTGACCATTCATGTTGGGCCAGTAATAATACATTCTTGCACGTGCAAGAGTTTTTTCGATTCCCAAATGTGGTGCATGTAACCACTTGCTAAATTTTCCTTGTAATTCTTTTGGAATTACCAGCCGATGATCACGAAAGAGCAAGCCATTCTCAAAATGAAGTTAATTTTTGAATTTATGAAACACCCGGCCCAGATCGTCCAGTAGATGATAATTTGGCCAACCACTTTCTACATATCGGCAAATTCGCAAAAAAATTTCATCTCGTTCAATGATTGAACGGTATAAATTATAATTCTGTTCCGACAAACACGCTGATTTCGTTACTGAATGAATGATTCGCGTTAAATCCGTATCCTCTGTACATTCCAATAATTGGGCCCGTGAAAGGCAGTCAGCCACAAGCATTTCTTTGCCCGGTTTGTAAACAACAGTCATCTTAGAATATTTCAACAGTGACATGAGCATTCGCTGAAGCCGCATTGTCACATCATCAATATCACGCTTGACCAATGTTTCCAACGGCTTGTGATCGCTTTCTACCACAAATTCACGTCCATACAAAAAATAATGAAATCGCTGACATGCGAAAACAATTGCCAACAACTCCTTTTCGATCTGAGCCCACTTTTGTTCACTTTTACTTAACGTTCGTGACACAAATGCTACTGGGTGTCCATTCTGAACAATTACACAACCCAATCCGTCTTTGGATGCATCCGTTTGCACAATGACTGGCAACTTCGGATCATAGATTACCAACGCCGGTTCCGATGTTACGATCTCAAGCAATTCCTTGAATTCCCGATCAGGATTTTCCGTCCATTCAAATACCACATCGTTTCGCGTAAGATTACGTAAATTTGCCGATTGCTTTGACAAATTTGGAATAAATTTAGCTAAATATTTAAGAATTCCCAAAATTCTTAACACGGCCGCTTTATCACCCGGTTTTTCCATTTTCAAAATTGCGTCCCGATACTTTAAACTCGCCTTGAATTTTCCTTCGAATGAAATATAACCCATAAATTTAACTTCGCGCTTACGATATTGAATTTTCTCAGGATTGAATTTAATGTTATATCTACGCGCCCTTTCCATTACTTTATCCATTATCCGATCGTGTTCTTCTTCCGTTTTCGCGCAAATACCAACATCATCAAAATAAATTATTACTCCCTCAATATCTCCCAACATTTTAAACATTTCACGTTGAAACAATTCTGGCACAAAATTCAGCCCAAATGGCACGCGATTAAATTTATATCGACCAAACGGAGTCATAAGTGTTGTTAAATCAGAGCTCACGTCGTCCAATTCCATTTGCCAATAGCCACTTTTCAAATCTAAAACCGAAAAAACGCGCTTATCTGCCAAACCAGACGTTAAATCATCGATCGTTGGAATCAAGAAATGTTCACGCCTGATGCATTCGTTGAGTGGTTTCGGATCCAAACAAATACGAAGTTCATTCGAGGTAGGCTTTTCGACTATTTGCAAATTATTGACCCAGTCAGTTGGGTAATCCACAGGTGAAATGATTCCATCCTGTACCATTTTATTCAATTGTAATTTTAATCGATCCAATAATGAGTTCGGTATCCGTTTCTTATAATGAAGGACTGGCTTCGAATTTTCTTTTAAATTTATCGAAAATTTTCCCGGAAATTTACCCAAACCTTCAAATACATCATGGTTGCGTTGCAAAAATTCCCCCTTTGTCTGTGACAAGCAAGCGACTGAACCCACATCAGTTCGCCTGACCAATCCAAATCTTTCACATGATTCAAGACCGAGTATCGGTTCACACACATCATCGACAAAAATAAAGTGAGAAGACCGTTCCGTTTTTGACATTTGATCAACACAATTTAATTTAACTGTTCCAAAAACATTCACTTTATTTCCATTATAATCAAAGACCGAATAATTTTTATTTTCGTTTTCCAATTTTGTTTTTAACTTTTTGAATATTTTAGCCGGAATGCAATCCACATCTGATCCAGTGTCAAGTTTGAACCTAACTAATTGATTTCCTATCTGGTACTCCTTGTACCATCGCTTCTTATGATTTGCTAAGTTGCCTGAATTTATTCTATAAATACGATTTACTTTAATGTCCCCATCCGCACTACCATCAATGATTTTTACAAAATTACCTGAGCTAGCCCAGTCGATTGAGTGTTGTTGTTGCTGTTTTCCATTGTTGTTGCTGTAGCTGCTGTTATCCGGTTTTAGGTTCCCTCTATTATTTTCCGATTTGCCTCCCTTTGATTTGCAAAAACGCTGGAAATGGCCTTTCCAACCACATGATCGGCAATTGATGTCCTTGGCTTTACATGTTTGTAAATGATTTGCTTTGAAATCATTACCGCAATTGTAACAACGACGTGTTACAGCATCAATTACTTCCCTTGGCTGATGTTCAGCTACACTGTTGATTTGTGTTTGATTATTTGTATTCAACAATGCCTTGTGTACATTTGCAGCTTCATACGTTTTACACGTTTCAATGACCTTTTGCAATGTCTCATCCTTTCCTTCTAATAACTTTAATTGCAATTTCTTGTCAGACACACCAATGACAATTCGCTCTTTCAACATCCGCACGTTGTACGATTTTCCATCTAATTTGTATTCACAAAATTCAATTTGCTTGCGAAGTTCTGTCTCAAACTCAACGAATGGTTGCTTTTCCTTTTGCACAATATTATGAAATTTGAACGATTCCATCAGTATGTTTTTCCTTGGAATACAATATCCATCTAACGCCTTCAAAACTTCATCCAATGTTCGTGGATTATTGTTAGCATTTGGTGCAACTGCAGCATTTTGATTCTCCTGTGCATTTTCATTTGCATTTACCGGTTGAGCGACAACTGGCGCAATGACAGCATTTTGATTTCCCAGAATTCCATCAGTTGTTCCATCGTTTGGGAACAATGTATTGTATATCTCCATGGCCTGCGAGCCAATCAACCACATAAATGTTGCCAGCTTTTCTGGTTCGGTTTTTTCATTTTTTCCAGCTGCCATCATATACATTAAAAATGTGCGCTTCCACATTGGCCATCCTTTTGCGGCGGTAGCCGTTCGTTTGACATGGTTTTCCGTTAAATGTTTGATTTTCCTAAAAAATACTCCGAAATATTTACGATAAATATTTTTCTGATTATAACTTGGTGATCATATCCACTTTTCAGAATATGATGCTCCCAAAATCCGACGATTTCCACCCTCCTGTTAGGTATTTCACAACAAATTGCAATATTACGCGCTATTTCACAACGTGACGTCACCGTTGTATTCCTTTGTTCGATACTGAACACGACTTGATTTCCAACAAATTCACGCAAATTCACTAATTTTCCAATAATCCGCTTGACAAAATTCGTTTCCACTTGTATTTTCCAAATTTTACTTCTGACACCATGTAATAATTGTGGGTATTATTATAAATTAAAAAACTTTAATTTACTAGTTGAATAATCATGCGTAGTTTATTTAATATAAGATGTTGTCATGATGATAGTTGACGCTCAACTGAGGCTCTCAATATACAATGGCGAAATACATTGATGGGTGCGATTTTCCATCTAATTTGTATTCACAAAATTCAATTTGCATAGGCATATATTATAGTACCAACAGTGACATCTAGCGGCTGTTCACTAATGAACAAACAATATTATTACAGAGATAGTTTATCGAAAGCCTTTGAAAAGTCAGTATAGATACAATCTAACTCTTGCCCGCTTTCAAGCGCGTTTGAACATTTATGAAGGAAATATACAAGGTTTGTTACTGTTGATCTTTTCTGTACAAAACCATGCTGCTGTTTGCAAATTATATTTTTAATATCGAAAGTTAAGCTTTCACAAACAAGCTGTTCAAATAATTTGGGGATACACGAAAGCTTGGATATGGGTCTGTAGTTAAGGATATCTGATTTAATACCTTTTTTAAATACAGGTGTAATAAAAGATCTTTTCAACAGTAAAGGGAATCGACCAGATCTCTAATATGTTATAATAATGAAAACAAATAATGAAGGGGAAATGCAATTTGGGACTTACACTTTTTTTAAATTATTGGAGGGATGCCATCAGGGCCAGCAGAGTAATCATCGTTCAAAGATGAAATATTGTTAAGGACTCTTTCTAGGATAATTGGGACATTATTAAAATTAACTTTAGGACATTTACGTAGAAACTCGAAGTAACTACGATCTATATCAACAGTAGAATCAGAGAAGGAATTACAAAAATGGTGAGCAAAAGCGTTGCAAATGTCGGATGTTTTTGTCAATGTGACATTACCATATGTAAAGTTATCTGGGTATCCATCCGAATCTTTCTTTGAATTGACAAAGTTCCAGAAACTTTTTGGATCATCCCTCAATGAATTGCCCATTCTGTGAACATAACTTGAGTACAGAGTTTTTGATAGTGATTTAAATTCATCAAAAAAAAAAAGATGTAAGAAAGGTGATCAGATTCAGAACGCGTCTTAATGTAAGTCCGCCAAGCACTATTTCTTTTGTTGCGAAGCTTTTTTAGTTCCTTAGTATACCATGGCTGATTAGAGCTCACATTCTTTGAAATTTTGAGGGGTATAGCTTTGTTCATGCAGTCGTTAAGAATAAAATAAAAGTAACTAACTGCTTCGTCAATATTAGTGAAAGCTGATATATTATTAATATTAGATCTACTTAGTTCATCAGAAAGCATTTGAAAGTTAGTCTTTCGATAGTCAAATATATGCGAGCAGTCATATGAATTACTATAACTATGAATATGACCGCTTAGGTCAAGGAAAATGTCTAGAGGAGGGTGATAGTCATCTACATTATTAATGCCGGAATTAGATTTAAGAACGACAGTACTAACAGCGTCAGAGGTAAAGACTAAATCGAGATTTCGATTTAAAAAGTTTTTAATAAATACAACTCACTTGTTGTAAGTCAGTAGAAATTAGATTATCCAATAAGATAAGCTCTTGTTGAGAGGATGTCAAGGAAGCTTTCTGAAATGAACAGTCAATTGATGGAGACCAATTAATATAAGATAGATTAAAGTCACCCAGCAGTAAAATATTTATATCTAAAGAAGAAAGATTGTTTAAATAATCTAACACTAAAGCCACTTCATTGTAGGCAGGGGCAGAACTTTTTGGGGGAATGTATGTGCCAATTACATAGACTGTCTTAGACTCAAAGGTAACTTCAATGCAAATTAGATCTATTGTTAAAATAAAAGGAAAAGTGATATTAGACGACAAAAGCTATTGCGACAAGCTATGAGAACACCCCCACCTACGTCTGTGTCTACATGAGAATGGCGGTCCTTTCTAAATACTTGAAATTCAGAGTTAAAAAGTTCTGTATCCAGAATGCCTGAATGAAGCCAGGTTTCTGTAAGAACAAAAATATCATGGGCAAAAGCTTGAGAATTAATAAAAAAATCAGTAGTTTTACTACGAAGCCCCTTACATTCTGGTAAAATAGGAAAAGTCTTATTAGTTTTTTGAAACATTATTGACGGTACTATTTTCAACACGTTTCTTCTTGGAAGAACCAAAACAAATTCTTTTAAAAGAGTGCCTGAAGGCCAGAAATTAGGGCTGCAAAGACAATCAAATTCCGACGGAGGTACAAAAATTTTAAAGGACGAAACAAAACTGTTAGGTTTACTTATTTTGGTACATTTAATAATTAAGTCATTAGATATATTGTGGTTCAAAGTTAGATGGGATATAATATCATTGGATGTTAAATCAGGCTTAAGACGGGATACAAAAATTTGTTTAGGCTTGGGAACTGATTCTACTTGTTTGGGAATTGGAAATGGTTCAGTTGGAGGATAATTCACATTAATGGTTTCGAGAACTGATTCGATTTGTTTGGGGATATGAGGTAGTTCGGTAATTTGATTATCAACACTGGGAGCCCTACTAGAAACAACAGCTAAATCGACAGTTGTCGTTTCATTGTTATTATTAGTAGGACCAATACAGCTCCTAAGACATGAACGTTTTTCAGAAGAGTGAGTATCTTGCTTTTTCTTTTTAGACTTATTAGGTTTACAAATATTTGAAGTAGATTGCACTAATAGGTCAATTGTTTTTGGTGAAACATGAGGCAGAGGAGTATACGGCTCTTCCAAATAATCAGTTGAGGTAGATATGTCAACCGAAAACTTGGGGGCTGAAAAGTTATTAAGGTTTGAAACCGCATCATTAAAATTATTACACAGTTCATCTAATCCTTTCTTGATTTTGGCTATATCAGTCTTGAATGACGACATTTTAAAAGCAAGTTGGGATAGAGAGATTTTCCTACAATCAGTACAAAACCAGACTGCAATTTTTGATGCGTCAACCTTTTCTATAAATAAGGTGGTTGACCCAACGCATTTAGCATGGTAAAACTTCCCACAAGGGCCGTAACATGCAAAAAGGCATGCATTAGGGGAAGAGTCCAGACATTTCACCGCTGAGCATTCCATTTTAATTAAAGAATTTGAAAAAAAGTAGAAAAAAGAAAACTGAAAAAAAAGAATGAGAATAAAAGTTTAGATTTAATTAAAGAAAAAAAAAAAAAAGTTTGTTTGGGTAGTACGAGATTTGAACCTGAGATGCTTGACACAACTGTCTTCGCTCTAGTGTTTTTTTTAGTTTTAAATTCATTTTTATTGTTCTTTCTTATAACTACTTACTTCCTAACAAAAATGATTAAACTAGCTTACATAATACCTTAATTAACTTACTGACCCTAAGCGGGTACTCTAAATTATACAATAACTTATTTCTAATGCCTTTCGGCCTAATGATCTAATATCTATTTCTAACTATAACTAGTATTAGAGCTAAGAAAATTTTTAAAAAACTTAGCTTTTTAGATCCTTTTTTATGTTTTTCTTAAAACTACTTAGACTAATTAAAACTACTTAAAACTAATTAAAACTACTTAAAACTAATTAAAACTACTTAAAACTAGAGCAGCCATAATAGCTTTTTATAAATTTTTTTTTTTGTGTTTTATAATTTTTTTGGGTTTTTGTATTTTTCTATTTTTTTTTTTTGATTTTTGGGGACGCACAGAAATTTTTACATTTTTTTTTGATTTTTATTTTTTACAATTTTTTTTTTTTTTTTGATTTTCGACGCCGCTTTAATTTTTATAATTTTTTTTTTTTTTTGTTTTTATAATTTTTTTTGGTTGCCACTATGCCTACCCCCTATACCCTAAGTCTTACACACTAAATCTTTGTAAGCCAGCCATAGGCGACTCGCTATCAGTTACATTTACATTTTGTTGCTCACACAACCACCAGAACATATTCGACGTTTTGATAACGTCCCGTCGATCGCGATCTGAAACCGCCCTACTGTACCGGAGGAGCTCTTCAACTTCTCCGCCTACTGCGGCGACGTCCCGGTTGTAAAGGAGCCGTCGTTCTACGGACTTACGGCAGACGTGGTAGATTAACGGAACCGCCAATCTGTCCTGTATCAAACCTATCATGTCAAAATAGAGGAAAGCCTCCGGTGGGACAAATCCACTGAACCGTGTTCTCTCCATATATTCTATGTTGGGGTAGTAAGCCCCAAATATCAGGCCATTGTTCGAAGACATCGCCCTTGCAGTGTGACCACGAGTCAGTTTTATCATGAAGTTGTGGACTCTGTTTACTTGAGCCCCGTTGTAAAGGACCTCATTAGGATAATATTTTCTGTACTCCGACTCTGGTGTTCTGTGCAATCCAAGACAGGTACGCAGACACTGTGTCTTCGCTCTAACGAACTACGCCGTGGAGCAATTTAAAATTTAACTACAAAAGTAATAATTTAAAACACAAAAATTATGATTACAAAACACAAAAAAAGCTTTCATGCAGTAATTATGATAATTCAAGTAGCGTAAAGTGCTCAAGAGACTTGCACTTGAATTATCACTCAATAAAGGTTACGGATTTTTTTTTTTTTTTGATGAGAGAATTACACCGCTTACCAAAGCTAAACACAATTTATTGGCAAAAATTAAGATATTTAACACAATTTCACTGTACACTGTTGTCAACTAAGAATATGGACTTAAAAGCACATAAATAAACTAGGGAGACACAAATAAATCACAGTAGAAATTGTATAAAAAAGAGAAAATCTAAGGAGTATTATGACACACAACCAACACTATGGTAACCAGACACTGCCACGTGTTTCGGGTTGAAGGGGTGGAAGTGGATACTCTGTATTATCTACTCTGTGTTCGAGAACCTATCGGATAGCCTATCTCTGATAGCCGTATCTTGGATATCTTTTTGAACGATTCAGATATCTTTTTCCAGATAGCTAAACAAACAACAGCTGTGAAATATTAATATTCGACTTTTGAAAACAAAAAAACATTCAAAATATCGTTGCCAGATGATTATAACTTATTTTTTTCGATTTCCCATGCGTTTTAAAAGACTCTTATGCTGAAATAAATGCACATCAAAACAAAAAATCAACATGAAATAAAAATAAATTTTCTATCAGCTGATCACTTGAATAGAAAGGTATACCAAAAATACTCGGATACCTTTAGATAGCTTTTTAGTTGCAATGGGTGTGTGACTCTGCTAAAAGTTTAACACGTAAACAACAACAACAAGCTATCCGGATCTTTGTATATTAAAACTATAGTAACATCACGGAGGGGAAATCGATGGTATCGCCCCCTGTCGTCACCATTAAACGTACTACCTTCTCAATCGGAAAAAGTTAATCGTAGAACCCTGCCAACTTGCTGACAATACATCATATATAATACCTATATTATTGTTTTTTACTAGGGGAGCTTTGCTTCGTAAATGTGTTAGCAATATAAAAGCGTGATGTGCTTTTTAATTCTAAGTGATAAAAAGTCTGTTGTTTTGCATTTGGCGTATCATGACATAGTTTGGAAATCATTTAAGCACATTAAATTGTTTTTGAAAATACCATCAACAGCCATTAAAGCGTTCATAAAAATACCATCCACATAACTAAGTGAACAACCAGCGTTTAATTTTCAGAACCGTTAAAACCTTTAATGGAGACGTTGGTGGCGCTACCATCGATCTCCCCTCCGTGATGTTACTATAGTTTTAATATACAAAGATCCGGATACGATTCTCGAACGCCATCAATCACTTGGAAACCGACGAAATCGAATTGTGGAACACAACGAATTCGTTTCACTTCGATTTCGAAAAATATGAAATCGATATCGATAAAAAATGCAGAACACCCAATCTTAATTTCGATCGATTTCGATTTCATTTCACGTCAAAGTGAAATGTGGAACCTAGCTGATAATGTGCTTGCGCGTGCGAGTGCGAAAACGGCGATTGAGAGATTTGTTTCGTTTGATCATTTCTTGCATAACTTAGCATCGGTGCTTAGAGTGACGAGTGATTTGTTTGTTGTTATTATAAATTGCTGTCAGTGATCATTTTTGTGTTGATAAAGAAGAGAGCAGTGTAATTTAGTTACTCAGATAAAAAAAAGTGTACTGTGCAGTGTGGTCGGTAATTATAAAATTGAGGAATTCGGTAATTATAACCATTTCATGGAAGATATGGAAATGGATTCCAGCAGTCCTGATGAGCAGGCCACATTTGACCAGGCCACATTTGAATAGTAAAATCGATTTCCCAGTTAAGAAGCTTTAGAACTAGGGCACGGAGGCGCACCAATCGTTTCCTAATATTTTCAAAGGAACATATGAGCTGTGACTTGAGCTGAGGGATGCGCTACCAGTCAAAATGAAAATCGAGTTTACTAGTCCTTATATATACAATGATTCGACAGAGTATGTGGAATTCGTATACAGATCGGGCCAGCAAATACTTTTTGCTTGTAAAAGACACAAAAATGAAAGTTCATGCATCAAGCCTGAATAATTTGAATCATGTCAGAATACGTACAGTTTGAAGAGATTGTTCAAATTATACATTGTTCATGTCGTTGTAAACATCAATTATAGTACTCTTTATTATATAAAAATGCATTTTTACACATATATTAACGAATTAACGATTAAAGTTAACCTGCGTTAACTCTTCCGTAAAGTAACGCTTTGATGATTAACGAAACTAACTTTTCTTGTAGCGGATTAACGATTAACGAAGTTAACGGTTTGATCGTGAGCCTATCGTTTTCCAAAACTGATATACTATATCGTCTGGTACAGCGCCTTTGCCTTTTTTGAGATGTCGGTTATTTTCGCTTCAGGCTATCAAATTACTCTCACTACCTCTACAGAATTTTGCAGTTATCGGCAAAAATCTGTTCTTAAGCATTGTTAATGAACTTCGGCTAACGAATACACTGAGCATTTCTCATTCTTTGAGCGGCTATTTTAAAATTTTGTTGATAATTATTTGTAATACTAGAGCTGTTTTTTTGGGAGGAAGTCCGGTACCTTGTATTGTAAATACATTTTTTTTTTTTTAATAATTCTATATTTCATTACAATATCTTTTTGATTTTTATAAAAGTAGCTACAATAAATATGACTTACATTAATAGATATTGAAAGAAATAGCTGAATACAATCTTGTGTCTTTAACAGACAGTGGCGATAGTATATATTTTATAAATTAAAACTATGACAAGTAGGGCTGTTGATGGGGAAAACAATTAATAGAAGATTAAATAGGATATATAAAAAAAAAATTTAAATACAAATATAAAATATTGTAACGTGAACCCAACATTTAATACCAATTTCCTAATCGAAAACGTTCAACCGAAAAACGCATCTGGGAGCACTAGTGTAAGTGTAGAAATTCTAGGAGAGAAAATGTTTGACAGCCAAAACAGTGGAGAGTTGCAGACCATGTGGAAGTTACTGGAGAGTTCTAGATGAAATGTCATTTGATATAAATAGCCCGCCCGAGGCAACCAGAGGGCAGTTTTGATTATAGAGTGATAAAGTTAAGAGTGAAATGTTGTTAACCAGTGATAGTCCAATAGTCGAGTTGAGTTCGAATAAAGTATAGATACTGAATAAAGTGGTAGAAATAAATTAAATAGTGAAGTTTTATTTTGCGAACTAAGCGCACGTTACATTGGTGTCAGAAGTGTAAATAAAACTTATTTGATAAAAAAAAAAGAAAAAAAAACTAGTTAAGTGCAAAAAAAAAAAAGAGTTAAATACGGTGAAAATGGGTAAGTTGTTGGAAGAGCTCAACTGCACTGAGCTTAAAAGTGAGTTAGGTAAGCGAAATCTTTCTAGAGCGGGATCGAAGAATGAGCTCGTCCTGCGCTTGCGCAACTATTTGGAACAGCAAGGGGAAGACGTAAGCACTTTTGTTTTCGAAACAGTGTGGAAAAAGAGGAAGTAAGTGAAAGTGTAGATTTTTCTAGTATGACGAAGCTTTTATTAGAACAACAAAAGAAGCTGATTGAAGAGCAACAGCAGAATATTCTCGGACGTCTGGAAGAGCAACGAAACGATCAAAAGAAGGAACAGCTGAATGTTCTCGAACAACTTGAAACACAACGAAACGAGCAAAAGAAAGAACAGCAGAATGTTCTCGAACAACTTGAAGCACAACGAAACGAGCAAAAGAAGGAACAACAGAATATTCTCGAAAGACTTGAGGCGCAACAGAATGTTTTAGAAGGTCAGAAAAACATTGTAGAAGGAAAATTGGGTAACATTGAGAAAAATGTATGTGCCCTTGACGAACGAGTTGAAGGTGTGGAAAAACAGCTTTCTGTTGTAGAGAATCGTTTGGAAAGCCGATGCGATAACCAGTTCTCTGTTCTGTCCAAGGAATTAGACCAAATACGGAAAATAAAAATTCGAGAATCTGCTGGAGAGTTTGCAAGGAAAAAGGAGATGAAACCCCCAACATTTGATGGGCAGTCTTCTTGGCCAGTCTACAAGAGACAATTTGAGGCAGCCGCGACAACAAATGGCTGGGATGACGAACACAAGTACATTGCACTGACTCTTGCTCTTAGAGGACCAGCAGCTGAATTACTTCAAACAGTTCCAGCTGGTAAGAGCGGCGATTTCTGTTCTCTCGTGGCAGCTATAGATAACCGCTTTGGAGATAGCCACTTGAAAGAAGTCTTCCGAGTCCAACTCAATAACAGAGTCCAGAAAAGGGGTGAAAGTCTACAGCAGCTCCAAGTAGACGTCGAAAGACTGGTTCACCTGGCATACCCGGATGCTGGAGAAGAAATCATCAACCAGCTTGCTGTTGAGTCCTTCGTTCGTGAAATTTCCGATATACATCTTCAGAGGTCTGTGCGAACTGCTAGAACACGTACTCTTTCTGAAACTTTAGCATTCGCATTGACAATCGAAGCAGCAGAACAGGCTTCTCACTTAGAGAGGCCATCAGAAATACAAAAGAACCAGCGGAGTGGACCAGTAAGATGTTGGAACTGCAACAAGACCGGGCACTTACAGCGTCAATGCCGGCTACCACCAAATAAAACCGGTTGTCAACATTGTGGAAGCAAGAGATCCAACCCAGAGCAAGGTAACAACAACACCAGCGTTGCCTATCAGCCCGTTTTCCATCAGGGAAACGAGTAAGAACCAACTTCGAGGGGCAGAGGCTGGTTTCTTGTATCGATGGCCCCAAAACCACCATCCAGGTCTCCCAGACCAAACGCGACAACAAAAGTCTGACTGTGGAGACTACTATTAACGGGAACAAACATGTGGCTACCATTGATACCGGTGCCACAGCATCCATAGTACGTCGAGACCTGGTAAAGATGACGTGGCTCCATAACACCAATAGCTACCGTCTAAGAACCGCAACGGGAGAAGCAGCAAGAGTATATGGAGAAGTGTGTCTCAAGATCCGACTGGCCGATCTAGTGTTTACTCATCAATTCCTGGTGGCAGATATATGTGACGAGTGCATCATTGGAATCGACTTTATGAAACAGCACGGAGTTATTTTGGATATCGGTAATCAAGTTTTGAAATACCAAAATAAAGAAATTCCAATGACCTATTCGAATGAAAATACGTCAACACTGAGAACTGTCATCATGGAAGATCTGATTCTGCCTCCTTCTTCTGAAGTGTTCGTTTGGACAAAACTGAAAGGTGAGTTTGGAAGCCTTCGATACCTCATGGTGGAACCAGACCCAGAGTGTTCCTCCCAAAGCGTCATCATTGGGAAAACACTAGTAGCACCGAAAAACAAAATGGTCCCCGTACGATTACTAAACACCAGACCGTACAATGTAAGGTTGAAGAAAGGAGAAGTCGTTGGACGTTGCGAATCGGTTGCAGCAATTACGAAGATCACAGACGAAGCCCCGAGAAAAACTATAACTCCGGAGGAGCTCAAAACCATCAGAGCTAAAATACTGTATTCATCCAACCTTGATCACCAACAAACAAGGATGGCTGAAAATCTCCTACAAGAGTACACTGACATCTTCGCATCGCAAAAGGGACAATACGGTAGGACACAGTTGGTGCAGCATCGCATCAACACAGGAAATGCAAGACCGATTCGCCAACCCGCAAGACGTCTTCCACTGGCCAAACAAGGTGAGGTTGAGGAAATGATAACAACAATGAAGAAGGACGGTCTTATCGAAAATTCCAAAAGTCCTTGGGCGTCACCAGTGGTTCTAGTGAAAAAGAAAGACGGAAGCACTCGTTTTTGTGTGGACTATGGAAGGCTGAACGATGTGACTAAGAAGGACAGCTATCCCCTGCCGAGAATCAGTGATACCCTCGATGCCATGGAGGGAGCCCAGTGGTTCTCGACGCTGGACTTAAAGAGTGGATATTGGCAACTTGACATCCACCCCGATGATCGGGAAAAGACGGCGTTTTCTACAGGTAATGGGCTCTGGCAATTCAAAGTTATGCCGTTTGGGCTATGCAACGCTCCGGCAACATTCGAGCGTTTGATGGAGTGTGTTCTTCAAGGACTGACGTGGAAAGCTTGCTTAGTCTACTTGGACGATGTCATTGTTTACGGGAAAACATTTGACCAACATTGCGAGAACTTAAAAGCCGTGTTTCAGAGACTTCGAGAGGCTAACCTTAAACTGAATCCGGAAAAATGTGCACTTTTCAAAACCGAAGTTAAGTATTTGGGACACATCATCTCTTCCCAAGGAGTGAGGACTGATCCTGAAAAAGTTGACTCCGTCAAAAATTGGCCAACACCACAGGACAAACATCAACTCCGAAGCTTTCTTGGTCTTGCCACATATTACCGACGTTTTGTTAAGAACTTTGCTGGAGTTGCAAAGAGTTTACATCAGCTCACCGAAAAAGGGAAGCAGTTTAAATGGTCAGGTGAGTGCGAGAAATCTTTTCAGGAACTCAAATACCGCCTCTGTAACGCTCCAGTACTGGCACATCCAACACCTGGGAGAACATTCATCATCGACGCTGATGCAAGCAACGTTGGAATCGGGGCGGTACTATCCCAAGTGCATGATGGCGAAGAGAAAGTGGTGGCATACTACAGCAAGGTCCTCTCGAAACCCGAAAGAAACTACTGCGTGACCAGAAGGGAACTGCTAGCTCTTATCTTGGCAACAAAGCACTTCCATAAGTACATCTATGGACAGAAATTCCTTCTGCGGACAGACCATGGTGCTCTGAACTGGCTGTTGAACTTCAAAAATCCAGAAGGTCAAGTCGCAAGGTGGATAGAAAGACTGCAGACTTATGATTACCAGATTCAACACCGCAGAGGAAAGTTGCACTCAAACGCTGACGCATTATCCCGAAGACCTTGCAAAGTGGATTGTAAGCATTGTAGGCGGCAAGAAGACAAAGAAAATATTACCGCTCAGCGACTAAGAGCTGACCCAATAAGCGGATGGAGCAATGAGGAAGTGAGGACTGCTCAACAGGAGGATCCAGATATCGAACCCATTCTCGCATGGAAAGAAAATGAAGAGAAACCTGAATGGGGAGACATTTCTGACAGGAGTCCAGTTCTCAAAGCCTATTGGGCACAGTGGGACTCACTATAAGTGCAAGAAGGTGTCCTCCGCCGAAGATGGGAATCCGCTGACGGTAAGTCATATGTGATGCAGCTGATCGTACCGCAATCGAAAGTCAGTGAAGTTCTTCGGTTCTACTGGTTACACGCTAGAGATGACGTGGAGAAGTGGTGCCGAACATGTGACAAGTGTGCTGCAACCAAAGGACCTGGTAGGAAGATTCAAGGTAAGATGCATCAGTACAACGTTGGATCGCCTTTTGAGAGGATTGCAGTAGATGTGGCTGGGCCTTTTCCAGAAACCAATGCTGGAAACAAGTACATTCTGGTTGTAATGGACTATTTTAGCAAGTGGCCTGAGGCGTATGCCATCCCAAATCAAGAAGCCAAAACGGTGGTCGACCAGATTGTGTTCAACTGGGTGAGTAGGTTTGGCGTGCCTATGGAACTCCATTCCGACCAAGGGAGGAACTTTGAGTCAAACATCTTCCAAGGAGTGTGTGGACTACTTGGCATTAAGAAGACGAGAACCACACCGCTTCATCCACAATCTGATGGGATGGTTGAAAGATTCAACCGGACCTTGAAAGAACACCTCACCAAGGTCGTAGGCGACTACCAAAGAGACTGGGATAGGCACGTACCGCTATTCCTGATGGCCTATAGAAGTGCAGTACATAGCTCGACAGGACAAACACCATCTTACATGCTGTTCGGGAAAACCATGCGGCTGCCCAGCGAACTTAAATTTGGATGCCCCACAGAGGAGCCACAGGACACAAACGAGTATGTGGACGACCTCAAGGAGAGACTCGCTGACATCCATAAAAGAACAAGGGAACGGATGAAAACCTACAGCGACCGGATGAAGACACGGTACGACACAAAAGCGACAACGTCAGGATTCCAAGCAGGAGATCGTGTGTGGCTTTATAATCCTCATCGTCAAAAGGGATTGTCACCGAAACTTCAGCAAAACTGGGAAGGTCCTTATACTGTTGTCACGAGGATTAACGACGTGGTTTACCGCATCCAAAGAGGACTAAGAGGCAAGTTAAAAGTAGTTCATTGTGACCGGCTGCATCGATATAGTGGCGAGGCTGCAGATGGAATTATTCGGGACGAACAATCTTAAGGAGGGGGCAGTGTAACGTGAACCCAACATTTAATACCAATTTCCTAATCGAAAACGTTCAACCGAAAAACACATCTGGGATCACTAGTGTAAGTGTAGAAACTCTAGGAGAGAAAATGTTTGACAGCCAAAACAGTGGAGAGTTGCAGACCATGTGGAAGTTACTGGAGAGTTCTAGATGAAATGTCATTTGATATAAATAGCCCGCCCGAGGCAACCAGAGGGCAGTTTTGATTATAGAGTGATAAAGTTAAGAGTGAAATGTTGTTAACCAGTGATAGTCCAATAGTCGAGTTGACTTCGAATAAAGTATAGATACTGAATAAAGTGGTAGAAATAAATTAAATAGTGAAGTTTTATTTTGCGAACTAAGCGCACGTTACAATATGTTTGGAAATTTTTAAGTTACATCATTGGATTCAATAAAGCATCAATTTCAGAATGATCAATGGAAAATAGCCAATATTTGATTGATTTTAAAAATACTGTTTTTACTCTCTCACACCTTATGTTTTCAGGCAATTTATTAAATAATCGTGGAGCAGTGACATAATAGCATTGGGAAAAATGAGTTTTTTTGATGGTAGGTATAGTTGCAAGATTTCTAGTGTTGATACGCAAGCTATAGTTCTCTTGCACTCTAGCTACGAAGTAGCCAGAATCACAGAAAAATATTTTTAAGACTTTATAACAGTACAGATGTCTTATTGGAAGAAATTCAAGTCTCTTAAATAGGTCAAAACTTGGTGTCCTACGGTTTGCTTTTAAAATTATCCTCACAGCATGCTTTTGTTTAATCAGTAAAGGTTCTATTTTATTGAAATAAGAACCTCCCCAACAAGAAATTCCATATTCCAGTTTAGATTTAAATAAAGCACAGTAAACTAGTTTTAAGACCGGCAAATTGCAGTACATACTAAGATGGTATAATTGTCTTACAACCCCGTTCAGATACTGTTTCAGATACAATGAATGATCCTTCCAACATAATTTCTTGTCCAATATAATACCTAAATATTTAAAACTGTCAACCTGTTCAATCTGAAAGCATTGTTCGTGACAATCAACATGATTATTGTATATCAAATGTCCAAAAACAAATCGACTACACATTGGAGTATGATAATGTAAGGGAATATTTCTGATGACATCTCCTTTAATATTATATAACATAAGCTTCGTTTTATTGCTTATTACAAGTTTATGAAAATTGAACTACATTCTTATCAAGTCAAGGTCATAATTTTCATCCGCAAAACTATCTATAATATTAGTGTTTGAATAGAAAAAACTTGTGTCATCAGCAAATGCAGTGATTTTGCCTTTAAAAGATTGTAAAAATAGTGAGTTCACATAAGTTAAAAACAGTATTGGGCCCAGAACAGATCCTTGAGGAACGCCCATATTCAAGAATCCTTTTGAACTATATGCATTACCAATTTTGACGACTTGGTTCCGGTTTGATAAATAGGAGGAAAACCATTTGTTAATAGAGCCTCTGAACCCTGCTTTATAGAGTTTATCAATTAGCAACGAATGATTTACCATATCAAAAGCCTTACTTATATCAATAAATAAAGTTGATGGTATGTGTGAAGTGTTTAAGCTGTTATAAATTTCACCTGTTAGTTTCAACAAAGCACCCTCAGTCGACTTGCCCTTTCTAAACCCAAACTGACAATCAATTAAAAAACTAGTTTTTTCTAAGAATGAAAGCATTCTTGATTTCATTCCTTTTTCAAAAATTTTTGAAAACGTAGATAAAATAGAAATAGGACGATAATTATTCAATGACACTGTATCACCTTTTTTATGTAATGGTAAAACCACCGCAGTTTTCAGTCCTTCGGGAAAAACTCCTTCATACACACAGTAGTTGAACAAATAACAGAGTACATCAGAAACATGAAACGAAATTTGTTTTAACAAAAAGCTAGAAATATTGTCACTGGAAGACGAGTTTGAAGTTTTGAGTGACATTATAGTTTTAGAAATCTCAAGCGCAGAAAATTCTTCAAAGCAAGAACTGTCAGGTTGATTATTGTCGTGTATCAAATATGAACCACAGAACATGGAGGGACTTACAAAATTAGAAGCACCATTATAAACTACATTTACAAAAAAATCATTGATCAAATTAGCAACGTCTTGGGGTTTAGATATAAGCTTATCATTTTTTTGAATACAAATTTCTGACTGAGGCTTATTTTTATTAAGTATTTCATTCACAACTCTCCATTCATTTTTAGAGTTTCCGATGTTGTTCAGAAGTTTATTTTGGTAATAACAGTTTTTACAATGCGGAATCTCAATTTTAATGTTTTTACATAGCTTTTCATAATATTCCTTTAATCGGTGGTTATTTCGGTGTTTCTTGAGGATAAGGGAAAGCTTATTTATCTTTTTTATTTTTTTAAGCAATGATGGAGGCATCCATTGTTTTAAACATCGTAGTTTGTTATTTTGTTTGCGCATTTCCTTGCTACAAATTTCAATATGAAATTAAATTTTTTTTAGAAACAAATCAAAAGCAACTGATGGATCTGTTGCAGAGTAAACCTCATCCCAAAACTCTATATTTAAACGTGATCTCAGATTATCAAAATCAATTTTTTTAAATTCAAACTTTTCAAAACTATGTGTTCTATATTGGAGACAACTAAGTTGGATTCCAGTTAATCTATGATCCGTTATCTGTAAGTCTTGGACAATCGTTTTGAAATCAATTTCATTGTTTCTATGAAACCTTACAAAAGCATGATCTAAGCAAGCGTTTAACCTAGTTGGTTCATTTATCACAGACTCAAACCCATATGAAGAAAGAACAGATAAATAATTATCCACTTCCGCTGTATCACATAAAATATTAACATTTAAATCACCCAACAAAATCACATTTTTACATTTCAGACCATCCAAAAAACCCGAAAATTCATCCAAAAAACATCCTATTGAGCACTTGTGCAGTCTATAAATACAGACAAAACAGTAGTTAACACCAGAAATATCACAACTAACACTCAAAATATCTGAGCTTTCACATTTTACTTTTTCAATTTTACAATTAATTACATTGTTACTATAATAAACGGCGACACCACCAGCGGCATAGCTTTCATTACAAGAAGCTTCAAACGTATAGCTTGGAATTACATCATACAAATGTTTTTCATCATCAAAAATCCAAATTTCTGTTAAGAAGATTAAATCAGGTAAATGATCTAGGATTGAGAGATGAGAGAGAAAAAAATTAAAGTTACTTCGCATGCTGCGAATGTTTTGATGGATAACAGAAAAACCAGGGGCCGAATTATGACACACGCTATCGAATAAGTCGTATCGGAATTATTGGAATTTGGTATTACCGCTCACGATATCGAGTCATCTAGTACCACAATTCGGCATTTTCTCATCAGTAATCGATCGGAATTTCATTCGATGCATAAAGTGCTCTCTAATTCATACATGAAAGACTATCGAAACCATCTACTATTAATATTTCATTTAATAACACCATCCGAGTGTATTTTATGTTTAAATTTTCCGAAATTCTTACTAAATATCGTCTTTTTTTTACAAAGGCATACATTTTACCTACCAAAAAATAATGAAATAAGTATAAAGAGACACCAGCGACATCTATGAATTAATAGAAACTCGAAATTTACTAGTGAATATTCGATGATACTAGTACAATTTTAAAGAGCAATACGATACGAGAGGTCACGTATGCTGTAATTCCAAAATGGTTACTCACTCACTCGATCTCTAATGCCACTCACTCACTCGATATCGTGAGCTGTGATTCGGCCCCAGAACTTTGTTCGTTGTTTTGATGCTCTATACAAAAACAATTTACATCATAATCATTATTTAAAGCAGGAAATTACCATTATCATATGAATCATTTTGAGAATTTAAAGATAAGTTATTATTATTACTCATAATTCAAAACAAATATTTAATAATCTAACTTGACTTGAGTTTATTTATATCCTCGAAAGATTTAATGTTGATAACTCTATCCCCTTCTTTTTTCCTAAGACAAATAGTTGAGTCTCTAACCCATACGTATTTAAATTCATTTTTATGTTTGAGATCAGTTGCAATTTTTAAAAGAGATCTCGTGTACCTGGTTAAAGAGTCATTGATAAAGATTTGACTGCCTTTGTTGTTGTTTCTTCCGATTCCACTGTTGCTTTGGTTCTGAAGCTGAACATCAAATATGTTTGAAGAGATTTTGTGCCTTTTCTCTTTCATTTTTTGCATAACAATTTTTTTCTGCATCAAATTCGAAAACTTCACGCACACGATCTTTGTACTTCCAGATTTTTTGTTAATATGTGCAATGTTTTTGACAAAGCATGAGTAAATTGCACTCGAGTTAATCTCCTCACCAACCACAGCCGTCAGCAGTTTGTTGACTCTCTCCTTTACATTTGTATTATCAACTCCAGGGATGCCAATAATATCAACTGAGCACTGCTTCTCTTTCTGCTCCATTATATTTAATTTCGCCTCCAAGTCTCCAACACGTTGAACAAGAGAAACATTGACATCTTCCAGTATTTTGATTTTCATGAGCGCATCAGTATTTACTTGTTTGAGCTGTCTGATTTCATTAAATAACATTTGAAGAGTAATTTTTTGCTGACCCGAAATGTTATCATCTTGTGGACAGGGAGAAAGGGGGGGCAATTGATGAACTCTCAGTTGTTTCTGATGACAAATTTACTTCTTTGTTTGCGATGATGAAGATGCAGACATAGAAGCTGTATAACTATTGCAGTTTGAAGAAGAGTTTTTAATCGGAGCGTCTACCAAAATTGATCTTCTCCGCTGAGTAACACAGTTAACACACTTGTACCCTTGAGCACTTTTTTCATAGTATTCGATCTCTTTTTTTCTAAATTTACACATTTAGCATGATAAAATTCTTTGCAATTTATGCACTCAATCTTAAGTTCATGTCTATCAATTTTAAATTTACACAAACCACACTTCATTTTCACTTCTTGTTTTTTTGTAGTTTGAAGGAACAATGTTTATTTATGCAAATGGCAAATACTGAACTATTTACTTTGTATTTGAAAATGAAAAGATTACTTTAAAGCAGAGCGATTTCATATGCGTGTATCCCCATCAACACATAATCAACTCGCATGTAAAGCAAAAACAACAAAGATACAGGGGATAAACAAAGATACAGGGGATAAAAGGATGAGTAAATCTTACAAGGGATACCGTTTTTTTGGATTTACAATACAAGGTACCGGACTCCTCCCAAAAAACAGCCCTACTATGATAATTAATATGATATTTGACTCATGTAGAACACAAGGCGTAAACATCCTGTTATTATGTAAAGCTCCGGTTATTATGTAAAGCTCCGGTTATTTTCTGATATCGAACGCGGGCCGTTCGACAAATGAGATCACTCGTTCTATCTACCGATAGGATAGCTCGTTGTATTTAATTTAGAATGAAAAATATAACGACCGACACACGAGATATAGAAGTCAAGAAGTAAAGTTTGTTTTTACATTAGCTCTGATAAATTTTAATCTAGTATATGCCATTGTGTATTTTTAAGAAAAATAAAGAAACCCTTTTGTTTGAAAATTTTAAAAGTGCATTAAATATTCAAGATTTTCTATATTCGATTAAGTGATTGAATAGTACCTACTGTGACGTGTTTTTACTTTCCCAGCCGAGGTAATGCTCACGGCTAGCCAAGGTTTTAGTGAAGAAAACGCCAAAACTTCACAAAGGTCAAGAAATTCTCTCTTTATTATGAAATCAGTAAATGTATATTATAATTAACAATTTAGTATGCAAAGTATATCAGGTATTATCTCTGCTGCTAACTGGTCGACCGGTCGGCTGGTATGCTGTAGTTACGGCTTCGAGGATCGCAATTGACTTCTAATCTTCCGGGCTGGTGGCAACTCTAGTCTAGTCGAAACTGTGACTTGTAGGCTCTAAAGAATGAAACGGATTATAGTGCAGTCAATGAAGCATTTTAGGTCCGAATTTTTTTTACTGTGAACCGATTTGCATGAAATTTTGGAATTAGGCTCATCTTACCCTTAAATTCAAAAGTGATATTGATTTGCACACCGCCAACACCCTGGGGGTGGTTGCCACGCCTTCTCGGGGGTGAATTTTTTTTCTAAATAACCTCGGATATCGATAGAAGGCCTAATTTTAAGCAAAAAAACAAATATAAAGTTTTTTGTTAAGTCCAATACTTTTCGAGTTATTGGCAATTGAAAATTCGCAATTTGTTCACGTTTTTCATCTATTTATTGCAAATATCTCCAAAACTATACGTTTTATCGAAAATTTTATAATGAACAAAATTGTAGCAGGTAAAACAATGAACAATTTGGTTTTTTATAAAGTATTCTAAGAACAATATTAAGCTAGATATAAAAGATCAAACCCATTTTTTATTTTGTCTGAAATTTAATGGTTGTAGTCAATGCCATTTAGCGGCGAGCAGATGCATTTTATGCATTCTAATACAAGAGAATGTTTTGTAGTGCTTGAAATAAGCTTTAAAATTAGCATTTAAAAGTCTTTTGCACGTAAAATAAGTGAGCTGTAGTGCAAATAAGGAGTGCATCTAATGTTTTTTTCTTTTAAATCAATGAGTTTTTGGACCATAACTCCTTCAATTTTTATGCTATCACAATTTGTAAGAAACCATTGTAAAGGTAATTAAGAGAGCTAAAACATCCTTGATTGCAATATATAGTAAAATTTTTTTTGCTAAAACGGTGAAGGGTTAAAGGACTTAAGAGAGGCTACGATTGCGCTGCCTTGCGCTTTTTAAACAATCATATCTCCGTCAATTTTTGTCTGACAGAAAAAACTAAAAGACCAAATTGTTTGTCAAAAAAATACCAAAATTTTTTATTCTTACATTATTATACGTATCTGTCGTCATTTTTGAGATATTATGAAAAAAAGTGGGGTTTTTAAAAATTTGAAAATTTGTTGTTTTTTTTTTTAATCGTGACTTTTTTGAAAAATATGTGTCCAAAAGCAGCCAAACTGATACTATCTATCAAACTCTTCATAACAAACTTAATTTTAGGCGGAATACGATTAAATTTAATTTTGGTGGAAATGGCACTTATGAAAGCCATTGATTTAAAAGAAAAAAACATTAGATGCTCTTCTTATTTGCACTACAGCTCACTTATTTTACGTGCAAAAGACTTTTAATAGTGCTCATTTTAAAGCTTATTTCAAGCACTACTAAACATCTTCTTATATTAGAATGCATAAAATGCATCTGCTCGCCGCTAAACGGCATTGACTACAACCATTAAATTTCAGACAAAATAAAAAATGGTTTTGATCTTTTATATCTAGCTTAATATTGTTCTTAGAATACTTTATAAAAAACCAAATTGTTCATTGTTTTACCTGCTACAATTTTGTTCATTATAAATTTTTCGATAAAACGTATAGTTTTGGAGATATTTGCAGTAAATAGATGAAAAACGTGAACAAATTGCGAATTTTCAATTGCCAATAACTCGAAAAGTATTGGACTTAACAAAAAACTTTATATTTGTTTTTTTGCTTAAAATTAGGCCTTCTATCGATATCCGAGGTTATTTCAAAAAAAAAAATTCACCCCCGAGAAGGCGTGGCAACCACCCCCAGGGTGTTGGCGGTGTGCAAATCAATATCACATTTGAATTTAAGGGTAAGATGAGCCTAATTACAAAATTTCATGCAAATCGGTTCACAGTAAAAAAAATTCGGAGGTTGGGCCCTATTTTTCGCTTCATTGACTGCACTATTAGTAATTATCGGATTTTAAGGTTAATGCCCTTAGTGGCACGATCCCGTGCGGCACATTCACCCTATAGCAGGCAGAAACACAGGCGGCCGAAACCCCCGGTAGGTAAGAAACGCAGGCGGACGAATCCCCTGGTAGGTAAGAAACACGAGCGGCCGAAACCACCGGTAGGTAAGAAACACAGGCGGACGAATCCCCTGGTAGGTAAGAAACACGAGCCTTTGTATATTAAAACTATAGTAACATCACGGAGGGGAAATCGATGGTATCGCCCCCTGTCGCCACCATTAAACGTACTACCTTCTCAATCGGAACAAGTTTATCGTAGAACCCTGCCAACATGCTGTCAATACGTCATATATTATTGTTTTTTGTTAGGGCAGCTTTCCTTCGTAAATGTGTTGTAAATGTGTGTAAATGTGCAATATTAAAGAGTGATGTGCGACTGATGTGCTTTTTGATTCTAAATGATTAAAAGTTTGTTGTTTTGCATTTGGCGTGTCATGACATTGTTTGAAAATCATTTAAACACATTTATTAATTGATGAATGAAATACCATCCACAACCATTAAAGCATCCAAAAAAATACCATCCACATGCCTAAGTGAACAACCACAGCAAAATTTTCAGAACCGATAAAACCTTTAATGGAGACGTTGGTGGCGCTACCATCGATCTCCCCTCCGTGATGTTACTATAGTTTTAATATACAAAGACACGAGCGGCCGAAGCCCCCGGTAGGTAAGAAACACAGGCGGACGAATCCCCTGGTAGGTAAGAAACACGAGCGGCCGAAGCCCCCGGTAGGTAAGAAACACAGGCGGACGAATCGCCTGGTAGGTAAGAAACACGAGCGGCCGAAGCCCCGGCAGGTAAGAAACGCAGGCGGACGAATCCTCTGATACGTAAGAAACACGAGCGGCCGAAACCCCCGGTAGGTAAGAAACGCAGGCGGACGAATCCCCTGGTAGGTAAGAAACACGAGCGGCCGAGACCCCGGGTAGGTAAGAAACACAGGCAATAGCTCTGGGGGATACACAGGCACTAGTCTTTGCCCCTGGTGGCACAATACTTAAGAAATTTATTATTTAAATTAACTTACTTACTTGCGGATTATTCCTTGAGAATTACCTTTTTGCAAGTGAACTGCACCTCTTGACCGGTGCCGGCGAACTGATCTTTCTTTGAGCTGAGCTGCTCCTTTTATACCCGCAGCTCGTCGTAATGCCGTGCGCAAATCCCTATAACTTAATGGGATATCTCCCATTCCCATGTAATTAATATATCTCCTTATGGTCGACCTGTATCTTACCATTATATTTGCCTATACGCCATAGCCATACCACACACTGTATTTATCATCTGCCCATTATATTTGGCTATACGCCATAGCCATATCATACCCGAAATCTACCATCGAGGATCGAGCTCTGCTGATGGTCGTGTTGCTCACTGCTTGTGCATGGGGATTTCGGTATTTTGACGGTGCGTATTATCATTGTATATGGAATCTATAGTACCATCGAAAACAAAAACGGTCGCTCAAAGCCATCTATTGATTCGCCGGCGTACTAACATTCCCCTGTAATTTCTAGAGCGCCGGCGGATCAGTAGATGGCTTTGAGCGACCGTTTTTGTTTTCGATAGTACTATAGATTTCATATACAATGGTATTATATCTCTTGTTGTTTACCATTAATAGCACTGAGGTAGACTTTCCCCATGCATGGTAGACTACGATCCTTTGTATATTAAAGCTATAGTAACATCACGGAGGGGAAATCGATGGTATCGCCCCCTGTCGTCACCATTAAACGTACTACCTTCTCAATCGGAAAAAGTTAATCGTAGAACCCTGCCAACTTGCTGCCAATACATCATATATAATACCTATATTATTGTTTTTTACTAGGGGAGCTTTGCTTCGTAAATGTGTTAGCAATATAAAAGCGTGATGTGCTTTTTAATTCTAAGTGATAAAAAGTCTGTTGTTTTGCATTTGGCGTATCATGACATAGTTTGAAAATCATTTAAGCACATTAAATTGTTTTTGAAAATACCATCAACAACCATTAAAGCGTTCATAAAAATACCATCCACATAACTAAGTGAACAACCAGCGTTTAATTTTCAGAACCGTTAAAACCTTTAATGGAGACGTTGGTGGCGCTACCATCGATCTCCCCTCCGTGATGTTACTCTAGTTTTAATATATAAAGCTACGATCTCTGGTGGCATAAGCTTTCCCCATATTATTAGCTTTGGGTGCCTCCGCTGAATAAACTAGTTCCGGTTCGTGCTGTATAGGTACGGGAATAGTTCCGGTTCGTACATTGGGTAAGCATGGGAATAGTTCCGGTTCGTGCATTTGGTAAGCTCGTCTCTTCCTCTGGCCGCTAGATGGCGTGTTGGGGAGATGGATTGTGAGCACAATATACAATGAAATGATTGTCACACACAAATAATATGATTCTTAATTATTTACTTTATTTAATTCAACTCTTTACTTTAATTATTACAAAATTGATGAACTGCGTAGTCTGTGCAAAAAGATACATCTGCGTCTTCGGTGGAAAAACATCTGTCTGAATAAAGTTCGTTGTGCCAGAATTTTGAATTTTTATTGCGATGTCTTCGCCATCTGGTTGTGGAAAGTTATGTCGCCACATGAGCCCCTCGGGAGTGGGACGAGTGTGGAGCGAGGTTCACGAAAGTAACTCTGTTTCGTTCTTTTTGATTTTGTGTGAGCGGTGTGACTGAAGTTGTTGTTCGTGGTGTTGTGACAGTGACATCAGAATTATTTTCGATGAAGGCTGGTTTTAATCTTTCTGTTGATATCGTAGTTGGATTTCCATCAATAGCCGTGTTTTATTTTTCTCTGTGATCTGATCCGGATCAGATCTGAAAATAAAACAACTTGGATCAGAAAAAAAAATTTATTTCTAAACGTTGGCTGCATCGCTTCTTGAGCTTGACAGATAGCCTTTGGAGCAAACACAGATGAGAAATTAATTTCAAAAGCAAACTAGCTTTGACAACATCCAAAGCAATGGCTATTGGCTATGGAGCCACCAAATTTGGTCAGTCTTTTTTTTTAGTTTTCAATAGGCTATTGTTTTAATTGAAATATTTATTTTCAGCTGATTACGGAATACACGACGAATCCTTTTCAATCTGATGGAAAAGAAAAGAAACATTCAAGAGTGTTCAAAGCGATCCTTCATCTCTTCCATCAGTCAAAGTTATAAACTATACTCTTCCAAATGTATTTTTCAGCTTCGTTTAACAGATTTCAGAATAAAACTTTATACAAATTCAAATGAATTTAACGTTTAGACTTCACTACTGAAAGGAATGGGAGGATATCAACGTTCTGTAAACGAGGCTCGTTAAAATGTTAGCTAGCAGTTGAACGTTCGCTTACTTATATACTCATAATCACAGAATAGAATCAGAAAGTCAACTGCGACAGGACATTGAAATCTTTCCTACAAGTCACAGAATAGAATCATCTTCTCTGTGCTACAAACTGAATTCGAACGGGAACACTATTCCCATTTATTTATTTTTTTTTTTTTTTTCAATTTGGAAAGGACGTTTTTTTTCTTTCTTTTCAAAACTGCCGCGGTAAACGTTGTTTGTCATCAAACAGAAAACTACATTAAAAAGTGGAAATAGTGCAACTTAATTGCCTACAATTTTATGCCGATTACGACAGCTATTTTACAAAGCGATTTTCATGTTGATGATTCTAGGATTTTAACCTCGGAACCTCCCACGTAACCAGTCGACAAGGTAACCATTATGCCATGGACACCACTGGGTCAAAGGAGTGGTAGTTTGTCTTAGTGATCCAGTTGAAACCGCTATAAACATTTTTCTCTCTTCGATTAGTGGTTGATAAAATTCTCAGAACCTTCTTTCCACTTATATTACAAACAAATCTGTGACATAATTGTGAAGATATTTCTAATGGCGCAACAGGCGTTCGTTTTTCATCGATGTCATTGCTCTATTTATTAGAAGTACATACATACGAAATGATGGTTCTCGATTGCTTATGGTTGACAAATATGAATCGACACAGAAGATACGTAACATTAGAATCTATCCAACACCGGTGATAATGAAATTCAATTCACTACATAATACTACACCTTAGTTCGTCTAATTGCAGATCAGCCAATCCCAATCATAGCGACAAGTTTCCCTGCTACTTCATCTTACAAATAAGTTTGTGCACAAATATCCATCTGTATAAATGGAGTATTATAACTCATATAAATATACACCTTTGAAATGGTAAAAAAAACATCACACAGTTATTTTGTTTCTTGAAAAGCTATACACTATAGCTTAATTTTATTTAAATACCATACGTATGATTTGATAATTCTACACACGCTTTGTTCTTTTAAGTTATTTTACTCAGATGCACCTTAAAGTTATCTTCATTACTTGGTGACCCAGGCGTACTTGCCAACCCGATGAGTTGTATTTCTTTGTCATTTTCATTTGGGTCAACCATCCTATGGATTCGAATAATTTGATTCATATGAAATACATTAAGGAGTTAGATTAGTGTTTATGGGGCTTGGCTTCTACCTCGTTCAGAAGCATTCCTATAGTTCAGACACGACCATAGCGAGAGTAGAAATACAACAGTGGGAAAACGATTGCTCACCACACAACGACAGGTATTTTGTAGTTCACATTGTTCTTTCTAGACATACTATGGTCTCGCGGTATTACGAACAATGTGAGCTTTAGGTTGTCATGTTCGATTCATATGTATGTACCTATATACCTGTAGCTGTAAAAGATAAGTAAATAGTTAAAAGTACCTACTAAATAAGCACACAAACAAGCAACCCTGAAAAATTAGGAAGATTGTTAAGTATTTTGCTAAGCTTTTACTTGAGTTTCATATGATTTAGAAAGCATCGATTGAAAAAGCATATTTGCCTAGATGTTGTTATGTGTTCTTTCTAAAATCATCGATTTTCTCAATTCCAATAAAAATTTTGGCTTCGCTTCTGGTGGTTTCAAGCACCAAATCATTGATTCCATTAGAATGATCGGTCAACTCCATTAATTTGTTCTCCAACTTGTGTTTGATCCTTTCTCGACTGCAAAAAGTTCGATTTTAATGTCTTCAATTTCAGCGACCCGCAACTCGCATTACAATTTTTTCACACAAACTTTTTTAAGTTTGACATTTAAGTTTTTTTTTCACTCACTTTGAAATAAAGGCGACAACATATGCGATGAAAAAGTAACTCTAGATGTAAAACATGAAACTAAAAACTGGATTTGCAATTGTGACCCAAAAAAAAGTTGGATCTTGTGTTGTTTTTGCAAATACATATATTTTTCAAAGCAAATCTGATCTGGATCAGATCACGAGGAAAATAAAATACGGCTAATGTTGATTTTAAAAACAAACTCCGATAAGCGATCGATGACTTCATAAGGACCACGATATGGCTGTTCCAATGGTTTCTTGACGCTGTCGACTCGGATGAAAACGTGTGTGCATGAGAGCAATGTTTTATGGGAGAATGCTTTGGTCTTGTTGTGGTGTGCTGACGGAGCTGAGCGAACTTCTCTCATAAAAACACGGAACTGCTCGATGAACTCTTGAGGATCTGGATTCGCTTCTTCGTCGATGAAGTACTCACCCGGTAGTCGCAATGTTGCTCCATACAACATCTCAGCTGCGCTTGCCTTGCTGTCATCTTTTAGACTTGTTCGCAATCCAAGTAGTACGACGGGTAGAATCTTTGTCCAGTTGTTTGTGCTGTGGCACATGATTGATGCTTTCAATGACCGATGCCATCATTCTACCATACCATTAGAGGCAGGGTGGTATGTAGTCGTTCTGTTTCGAGTGCATCCGATGAGCTGCGTTAGTGCTTCAAATAAACGTGATTCAAACTGTGAGCCTCTATCACTTGTTATTGTTGAAGGTGCACCGAATCGGCTTATCCATCCAGAGAAAAATGCATTAACGACCGTGTCCGCTGTAACATCTTTTATCGGAACTGCTTCTGGCCAGCGAGTGAAGCGATCGATGAACGTTAAACAATAGCGATAGCCCTCGGACAGTGGCATCATGATGATATCGATGTGAATATGTTTGAAGCGTTCACTGGGTATCTCTATATGTTGTGGTACATTTTTGACATGTCGATGTACTTTGCTTCGTTGACATGGTAAACACATTCTTGCCCAGTTGACGATGTCACGATTCATGGAAGGCCAGACGTAGCGTTGAGTGATGGCTTTCTTTGTTGTACGACTGCTTGGGTGTGACGGGTTGTGTATGTTTTCGAACACTTTTCGTCTTAGTGGCAGCGGAATAAATGGACGAATGGTTTTGTTGGCAATGTCACAGTAGATGGGCTCTTCTGAATCGATTTTAAGCTGGAACAGTTTGAGTGCGGAAGCTGAATCTGGTCGCAAAAGTTGTTGAAGTTCCTCGTCGTTTGCTTGGTGTTCTGCGATGTCTCTGGTGGATATGAGTGTATGCATGTTGATGGTCTCGATCCTTGACATTGCATCAGCCACTACGTTCGTCTTTCCAGGTGTGTGGACAATGTTAGTAGTAAACTCGCTGATGTAATGTAACTGTCGCTGTTGTCTTGGTGAAGCTTTGGCTGATCGTTGTGCGAAAGCAAAAGACAGAGGACGGTGGTCAGTTATCACAGTGATGTTTCGTCCTTCGATCATGTGTCTAAAGAACTGTATACCTTTGTAGATTGCAAGCAATTCTCGGTCGTAAGCGCTATAATTCGATTCGGCTTTGCTTAGTTTCTTTGTGAAAAAACCAAGAGGTTGAGGAATGCCGTCGACGGTTTGGTCAAGTGTTGCGCCGATAGACTTGTCCGATGCGTCACAGCGTAGTGTTAGCGTTTTACTGGGTATCGGAAACACCAATTGGACGGCGTCGACCAGCAATTGCTTGCATTTCTCAAAAGCGTCTTCTGCTTGTGTGTTCCAGACAATTTCGGTTCGGTCATTTTTCTTCACGGTAGGGTTGGCCCCCTCTCGATGAGAGGGGCGTGGACTTCGGCTGCGTTTGGCATGTTCAGTCTTTAGAAGTTCCAAGATCCCAAAAACCTGCGCAGTTCAGCAACTGTTTTCGGTTTGGGATAGTTACGGATTGCCTCGACTTTCTCTTCAGGTGGTTTGATCCCCGATTCGTTGATAGTGTAGCCAAGATAGTTGACAGTCGGTTGACCAAATATGGATACGTTAATGGACAATCCGTGTTGGTGGAGCCTCTCAAGAACAATTCGTAGATGTTGTTCACGTTCATCAAGGTTCTTCGATGCGATTAGAATGTCGTCTATATAAACGTGGCAGAAGTCGAGCTCTCGCAAAATGGAATCCATCAGTCGCTGGAATGATTGTGCAGCGTTGCACAGACCGAAGGTCATTACGTTAAACTGGAACAAGCCAAACGGTGTGATGACGGCTGTTTTCGGTCGGTCTTCTGGAATCACCGGTATCTGGTAGTACGCTCTAGCCAGGTCGAGGGTCGAAAAGATTTTGCATCCGTGGAGATTGAACATGAAATCACGTACGTTGGGAATCGGGTAGCGATCTGGAATGGTGATTTTGTTTAAACGGCGATAATCACCGCAGGCACGCCATTCTCCGTTCTTCTTTTGTACAAGATGTAGAGGACTTGCCCATTCGCTCTTGGACGGCTCGCAGATTCCTTGTTGCATCATGTTGTTGAATTCCGATTTTGCGGCTTGGAGTTTCTCACCTGCTAGACGACGAGCTCTTTCAGCAACTGGTTGACCTCTTTTTGTAATGCAGTGGTGAACATTGTGTGTAGGTGCTTTGCACGCCACAGGTTTGGTCACGTTCTCGAATTCCTTAAGTAGCTTATAGTACGGGTGTTTGGAATTGACTGTGAGGATGGTTGGTTGTGAAGAGCGGATGAGTTTTGATGGAGAAAAGAGCTTGGTCTCTGCGTCAATCAGTCTTCGGTGACGAAGATCGACGAGCAGGCCATGATGTTTAATGAAATCGGCACCAAGGATTGGTTGTGTGACGTCAGCTATGGTGAATGTCCAAAGATATGGACGTCGGAGGCCAAGGTTCAATGACATGGTTGTTGAACCGAACGTGTCGATGGTGGATCCGTTCGCTGCGAATAGTTTGGAACTTGTTAGGGATTTCTTTTTAACGTTCTCACCTTTCTTTTGTCGCCAAGGGATGACAGAAATGTCTGCTCCGGTGTCCACCAAAAACTTTAAACCGCTTGTTTGGTCGTTTACTTGCAGGCGTGTCGTTAAAGCGCCTCCAGAGGTGCCTGCGTGGTTGTCTGGAGGGTTTAGTGGTTTAAAGTTGTTTTGCTGAGTTGGAAATCACATGGTTCTCTGCAATTTCGTGCCTTATCTCCGAATCTCATGTGGAAATAACAATAAGTTTGTTTCGGGTTCTTCCGTGTGCGACTAGAGGATCTACCGCGGTTATTTGCCAGTTTTGAGCGCAAATCTTTAATCTCTTTTGTAAGGGCGTTGACCTGAGCCTCTAGTCCTGACGGATCTGGCTTGGAGCACGATGGTTTTGTTGTTTCCACTGCCAGAATGGAGAAACGTGAAAGGTCAATAATTTTGTCAGCTTGAGTGGCCAGTTTGGTTAAGTCCGTAACCTCACTTATTGCCAAAATGCCTCTTATTTGCTCAGGGAGATGTTCGAGAAAGAGAGAACGAAGAACGTTTTCTGGGAATGAGCTTCCCGCCAAATTTCTCAATCGTTGCAGGAGATTAGATGGTTTTTCTTCTGAAATCTCAGTGCCACGGAGAAGACGTCGAATTTTGGACTCGCTGGTTTCATCGAACGAAGAAATTAAGCGTTCTTTCAGAGCGTCGTAAGCATTTATTGCTGGGGAAGCGGAAAGGATGTCTGAGACAAACGGCAGAGTGGACGAGTCTAAATTTACAAGGACGTAGCGATACTTCGTGGTGTCTGCGGTGATGCGAGAAATTGCGAATGCGGCTTCTACTTGCATGAACCACAGTGAAGGGTTCTCTCGCCAGAAGGGTGGAATTTTCACAACTCTTACCGCGTTTACCTCAGGATTTTCGTTGTTATTTTCAGCGTTGTTGTCTTCCATGTTGTAAACTTATGTGTCGCAAGGCAATAATCGAAAAAATAATCAACAATATTCGTGTTCGTGTGGTCTCGATGATCACGTCGGGGTCACCAGATTTGTGGGCACAATATACAATGAAATGATTGTCACACACAAATAATATGATTCTTGATTATTTACTTTATTTAATTCAACTCTTTACTTTAATTATTACAAAATTGATGAACTGCGTAGTCTGTGCAAAAAGATACATCTGCGTCTTCGGTGGAAAAACATCTGTCTGAATAAAGTTCGTTGTGCCAGAATTTTGAATTTTTATTGCGATGTCTTCGCCATCTGGTTGTGGAAAGTTATGTCGCCACAGGATATTAAAGCATGTAACGAGCTTCTCAAATGCATCGTCACATATCCTCCCCCTTTTGGAGACGAGGACCTCCTCGTCTAACCCTTGGGCCTGGAATGACAAAAAAAAACAAATCTGCCAACGAACAAAGTACTTGGCTCCTTGACTCCTGAAGTACACGCAACTCGGAATTTGTTTTGAACTATTTTATTGTAAATAACTTTTTTTTGTTGTTTTGTGTTTTTTTTTTTATATAACAAAGTAACTAAGTAAAAAAAAAATAACAAAGTAATCCAACGAAAAAAAACATAACGAAGTTAAGCAAAATAACAAAGTAATTGAACGAAGAAGAAAAAAAAAATAAACTTAAAGAGCAATAACGCAGGATACCTTCGTGGTAATGACAATGATGCTGGTTGGTTTTACGGGTCGAATTTAAGGTGCTGGAAGCGCCCGGATTGACGGTGCGTGAGGGTGGCTTCCCCTCAGTTCTTGATTCGGCACTCGATTATACCACTCCTCCGTTTGAATATCAGGTATTGGCGGCACCTAGTCGGATTATAAAATTCATGGTGACGGATGTCGATTCCCCGGAATGGGTCTCGATCCTCCTTATTTTGAGCTTCGGGTTTTGCTTTCCGGCCAAAGGTTGCTTTCTATCGTCGACATTGTGGATGGCGTGCGACTCTTCACGGATTCTGACGGGATCGGATTGGGCAAGGAGAGCTCCATGGCCGCGGGTGCACTGGTTGCCGGTGAATTTGCCTGTTCTGGGGCCGATGAACGCGGTTTACGTATTCCTGACACGCCTACCTGCCCTGGTCTTATCGATGGGACAGTCGTCTTGCCTCTGACTACTGGTGTCTTGGACGAGTGGCTTGGACCTGCTGCTGCGGAAGGTATTCCCCGGGAAGTTGGCTGGTACTGCGGGATTTGCGACTGGCTACTTGCGCTTGGTTTCTGGCTGATGGAGTGACTTGGACCTGCTGCTGCGGATGGTGTTCCCCGGGAAGTTGGCTGGTACTGCGGGATTCGCGACTGGCTACTTGCGCTTGATTTCTGGCTGCTGGAGTGGCTTGGACCTGCTGCTGCGGATGGTGTTCCCCGGGAAGTTGGCTTGTACTGCGGGATTGGCGACGGGCTACTTGCGCTTGGTTTTTGGCTGCTGGAGTGGCTTGGACCTGCTGCTGCGGATGGTGTTCCCCGGGAAGTTAGCTTGTACTGCTGGCGTTGCAACTGGCTCCTTGCGTTTGGTTTGTGGCCGGGTTTTTGGCTGATGCTGTCATGTGGGCCGACAGTTCTCGGTGCCTTAGTGGGAACTCGCGATATCCTTTGTCTGGTACCTTCCTTGGCAGCTGGGGTGACCCTTGGTTCTGGATGCGTACTGCTGGTGACTGGTAAGTGGGGCAACAGGATGGTAGTACGGCTGGGAGCGTTTATTTTCATCGGCCTAGTAAGTAGCCGCTTCCACGGTTGGGCAGCGTCCATTATTTCCTCTTCGCTTTCTGTTTTCTGCATCGTCTCTGGTTGACTACTGATCGTCGACTGAATGAAATTCATTCGGTCCTCTACCCCTATATCGTCTACGTCTGCAGCCGCGAAGCCTCGTACATCCTTTATATGGGAGCGAATGAGATTTCTTTTCCCGCTCACACTCCTTAACATCACGATGACTGGAGAGATGAAACGAACGACTTCAAATGGCCCTTCATATCGTGGCGCTAACTTTTCGGTGTAGTAGTTGATGGCCGAAGAGAGTACTCTAACTTTCTTGTATACCTGCTCACCAATACTGGGACGCCACGCCCTTCTCCTCAAGTTATAGTGTCGTGTCTGTTTTTGCGCTGCCATTTGTAAATTGCTTATTACCAGTTGGTACAGCATTTTCATTCTCTCTTGTCTAATCGAGGGTGGCTCGTCGTTATCGGTAGTTGGTACATTTGGTTGGTGCGGGGCGGTGAGTTCTCTGCCGAAATTGAGAAAAGCCGGAGAGAAACCGGTCGATTCATGTTTACTGGTGTTGATTGCAAAAGTGAGTTCAGGTATATGCTCATCCCATGTGCGGTGGTTGTTGCGTACATATTGTGCTATCATTGTCTTAAGCACTCGGTTGACACGTTCGGTCGGGTTCTCTTGCGGGGAATAAGGAGTGGTGAGACGTTGTTGTATTCCCATGTCACATAGGAATTCGGTAAGGATGGTGCTGGTAAACTGGCTGCCGTTGTCGGAGAGTAAAATGCGGGGAACTACGAAATGTGTTATGATGCGCTCTCGCAGTGCTCTGACTACCGCTTGACTGGTTGCCGATTTCAATGGCACCGCCTCCACCCATTTAGTAAAGTGGTCTACCATTACCAACATCATGGTATGACCTTTCATGGAACGTGGAAGGGGACCAACGAAATCTACACATACGCATAAGTCCGCTAGGCTTTTGTTGCGGCGCCTTGTAGGCTAGACATACTATACATTTCTTAACGTAGCGCGCAATATCGCGATACATTCCCGGCCAGTAATACGTTTTCATAATACGATCTGCTGTTTTAGCAATACCGAGATGCCCAGCTGTCGTGGCGTCGTGGTTTTCAAACATTATTTTTTCTCGTTCGGTGAATGGTATGCATAGTTTCCAATTTTCTTCTTGACAGGAGAGTGGATTAGCGGAAAATTTGCGGTATAGTTTATTGTCGGTGATTCGGTACTCAGGATATTGCGAAGGGTTACATTCTATTTGTCTGACGCGTCGCTCAGTCCAATCGTCGGTAACACTACAGATGATTGACAGATCGCTTGGATTAAATGGCAAGGGGTCTCTCGATAGAGCATCAGTAACGACATTCATGGCGCCTTTGCGATATTTGATGTCGAAATCGTACTGCTGTAGCTCTATTGCCCATCGCGCCAGTCGGCCGGAGGGATTATCAAGCGAGTGTAACCATTTCAAGGAATGATGATCGCCAAGGACAACCGGGAGTGAAAACCCTGAGGAAGATAAAGTCAACCGACTTCTTTATTGTAATATTTATTTTTTGACATGTAATTTTATATCTTATAATATTCTAATCTTAAGTCATTGTATACCGTTAGGCCCCCTATGAGCCAACAAATATAAATTTTTTTCCAATGTTATCATATGTTAGTTGTAAGCCAAATTGTAAATATTGTTCAATAAAACAAACTTGAACTTGAACTGAGGAATGATGATCGGTGACGACTGTGAAATGGTAACCTTCGAGATACGGTCGCATTTTGCGTATTCCAAATAGTATGGCCAGGCACTCTTTTTCGGTCACGGAACATTTCTTTTCTAGGTCGGTAAGTGTGCGGCTGGCGTATGCTATTACCCTTTCTTGTTTGTCACTATGTTGAGAGAGAACGAACCCCAGTCCGTATTGACTGGCGTCCGTTTGCAACGTGAACGGCAAATCGAAATTCGGACACATCAGTACAGGTGCTTCTGTCAAACGTTTCTTTAACTCTGAGAAAGCTTGTTCTTGTTCTGTTCCCCATGTTCATTCTGGGCTCTTTTTGAGTAACTTGGTCAGAGGCGTTGCTACTTGAGAGAAATTCTTTATAAATCGGCGGTACCAGGAGGTTATCCCCATAACTCGTCTTAACTCCTTCACATTTCGGGGGGGGGGGGGGGGGGGGGGGGGGGGGGGGCTCAGATCTTGGACGGCGGCGATCTTATCGGGGTCGGTACTGATACCTTGCTCGCTCACCACGTGACCCAGGTATTTTAACTGGCTCTTGCAGAACTCACACTTCTCGCGGTTGATGCGTAAGTTCGCCGCTTGTAACTTGGAGAAAACTTCACTCAGGTGCTTTATATGTTCCTCGAAAGTGCCGCTTACAACGATGATATCGTGCAGGTAAGCGAATGCATACTCGTCCATATCTGGACCAATGATGCTGTCTAGCATTCGCTGGAATGTGGCGGCGGCGGAGTTCAGTCCGCATGGCATGACTTTCCACTGGTACAATCCATGTCCTGGTACCGTGAATGCGGTATAAGCTCGAGACTCTGGGTGTAAAGGTATTTGCCAGTAGCCTTGTTTGAGATCGATGGTCGATATGAAGTTGGCCCTTTTCAATTTATCTAATATAGCCACGATCTGGGGAAGAGGGTATGCATCCATGACCGTTATACTGTTCAGCTGGCGATAGTCGACACATACTTTCCAAGAACCGGTTTTTTCTTTACAAGAACAATGGGTGAACTGTACGGACTTTTGGACGGTTCTATTTTGTCGTCTTGGAGTAGCTCGTTAATCTCATCGTCAATCACCTTCTGCATAGCAGGGTTCTTGGGATAATACCTTTGCTTAAACGGTAGGTCGGTATTTAGTTTGATATAATGCACGGCGGTATCCGTGACTTTCGGCAGGGATTCAAACTTAGGTAGTTCCTCGTCTAACAACAACTGTAGCTCCCGTTCTTGCGAACCGGTCAATGGTTTACCTCCCAAAGCACATAAATGCTCTCGCTGCTCAGTCATGACTTCCTTCGCCGCATTCTGTGTGGGCAGCCATGGTATTTCCGACCCGCTTAGACTCATACGAAAGTCAGCGTCTCTTAGTATATCTACTCCGATCACCATCTCCTCGGTTAGTTGTTTCATATATGTTACGGTCCCGTGGATGGTTCGTTCTTTGATAGTCATTGCTACCCGATAATGTTCCCGACTGACCACTACTTCGCCATTGGCTAAATGCGTTTGGTGCGGTTGATATCGAACGGGATTGTTAAGGCGGCGTAACAAACGTCGGGTGCTCCCATTATTGAACGATTTCGTGGCCCCGGTGTCTAGTAGTGCTTTGATGGCCTGACCGCCCACTCGTATAGTCACGAAACATCTGGGGTCAGGGGCCCTACTCTGTATTTCGTTTCGAATCGTAAGTCTATTCGAAAATGATTTTCGATCCGATTATGAATTCGTACTCTGTATTTCGTTTTCGAATCGAAAAAAAAGTACTTGTTAATATTTTCATTAACGCAATAGATTTGCGAAGTCTTGAAACATTTCTCAAGATATCTGTCAAATCAAGCAAAAAAAATAATATCAAAGCAAATTACAAACAAGTAAAAATATAAATAAATGAAACAAAAAAATCGTTTTCGGATTTGCCGTTCCGAAAGTGGTAGATTCGAATCCGCTTTAGAAATAAAGAGTTAAAAATATTCGTTTTCGGAAATTTTTGCTTTCGAAACGAATTACAGAGTAGGGCCCCAGTACTCTCTTCCGTAACCGCTGGTTGAGCGAACCCTTGCGTCGTCTCGATTAGAGCTACAGTCGGGTTATGTGGCTGACTGGACATAATGGCAGCTCTATTCGGATGGCAACCGCAGTCCTTTGTTAGCCGTCCGTCCTCTCCGCAATATGAGCAAAAGAGACGGAACGGCCTCCGGCAGTTACTTTTATTATGACCTCGCTGCTTACAATTCCAGCAATGCGTATCCCTGTCGTATTGACAGAAGCGCGGAGCTGGTGGCGGTGGATCGGAACGGTTGAAGTTTGGTCGTGGTGGAGGTAACGCTCGGCTATCGGGAAGCGGTCGGTTTCAGGCGAATGGGTTATGAACGTTTCGAGGAGGTACGGGACGAGGTGTAGGAGCAACATAGTGCTATGCTTGACGAGTACGGTCTTCTCCGCGTATATATTCATACTCCTCGGCTAGTTTCATTAGCTCGTCGAGTGTATTGAAGTCGCGTCTTTTAATATACAAATGATTTTCTGGTCGTAAACAATCGTATATGCGACCAATGCTATCCTCGATATTTATACGCGGGTGCCGGTAGATCAGGTACTGAGTGGCCTGTATAAAGTCCTTGGCCTTTTCGCGCGGCCCTTGCTTTTTACGCATTATTTCTTCCTCTAATTTGCAGAGGTACCTAGCTGGTAAATAATGATCCAGAAAAGCGGTGTGGAACTGGGTCCATGTTTTTAGGCGCTCTTTGCTTATGCGGAACCACTCTAACGCAGTACCGCGTAAGATCTCGGGCAAAGCTTTGATGATGTCGTCGTGGCGTATGTCGTAATACGCGGTTAATTCTTCTAGCCGGTCTAGGAATTCAACCGCGTTCTCAGATGAGTCAAACCTCAGTCCCCACTTACGAACGTTATTCATTAACTCAGCTTAACTCAGGTCGGTCGGAAAGATGGCCTAGATGGCGCGGGTTCGAGTGGGCGAGGGGCAGCGACTTCATCGGAGAACGTGACATTGGACCCTATTTGGTCCCTTGGCGGTTCGTCATTGGTGGGTGAAACAGCAGGAGGTGGTAGATACGATGGTACCTGAAAGGAAATCTCAGTATACATCGGTGACTTTGGTTCGGTTTCATTTTCTGGTATTGACACTTGCTTGTACTCCCTTTCAGTTACGGCCTTCTCCAAATCGGCACACAGATCCTGTGTGGATTTACGGAGCCTGGCCTTTTAATGTAACCGCTGAAACGGGCGCGTAGCGCAGACAAGGTGCCTTCGGTGTCTAGTCCTAGCTGACTCATGCGTGCCACTAGCTCTGGCTTGCTGAGCAAGTATATTGCTCCAATGCTAGCGAACACGTCAAAGCTTTCTTCGGAGTCGGACATGTTTAAATATATTTCGGTTTGGTTTATAGTTCGAAGAGAGTTTCTTTATCAACGAAGTAGACCTTAATAGTCCCTGCTCGGGCACCAAATTGTGACGTATTTTTACTTTCCCAGCCGAGGTAAAGCTCACGGCTAGCCAAGGTTTTAGTGAAGAAAACTCCAAAACTTCACAAAACTCAAGAAACTCTCTCTTTATTACGAACTCAGTAAATGTATATTATAATTAACAATTTAGTATGCAAAGTATATCAGGTATTATCTCTGCTGCTAACTGGTCGGCTGGTCGGCTGGTATGCTGTAGTTACGGCTTCGAGGATCGCAGTTGACTTCTAATCTTCCGGGCTGGTGGCAACTCTAGTCTAGTCGACACTGTGACTTGTAGGCTCTAAAGAATGAAACGGATTAGTAATTATCGGATTTTAAGGTTAATGCCCTTAGTGGCACGATCCCGTGCGGCACATTCACCCTATAGGTAGCCCCAGGTAAGTCGAAGCGCGTAGGCGTCTGAAGACCCTAGCAGGCAGAAACGCAGGCGGCCGAAACCTCCGGTAGGTAAGAAACGCAGGCGGACGAATCCCCTGGTAGGTAAGAAACACAGGCGGACGAATCCCCTGGTAGGTAAGAAACACGAGCGGCCGAAGCCCCCGGTAGGTAAGAAGAACAGGCGGACGAATCCCCTGGTAGGTAAGAAACACGAGCGGCCGAAACCCCCGTAGGTAAGAAACACAGGCGGTCGAAACCCCTGGTAGGTAAGATCAAACAGGCAATAGCTCTGGGGATACTCAGGCACTAGTCTTTGCCCCTGGTGGCACAATACTTAAGAAATGTATTATTTAAATTAACTTACTCCGATACTTGCGGATTATTCCTTGAGAATTACCTTTTTCCAAGTGAACTGCACCTCTTGACCGGTGCCGGCGAACTGATCTTTCTTTGAGCTGAGCTGCTCCTTTTATATTTGACGGTGCGTATTATATTTCTTGTTGTTTACCATTAATAGCACTGAGGTAGACCATAGTATAAAGAATCTGTAGTAGCACCATGGCGGGGAAAGCGATGGTGTCGCCGCCTTTAGTTCCCATTAAACGTTTTATCGGTTCAAAAAATTTGGCTGTGGTTGTTCACTTAGGCATGTGGATGGTATTTTTTCGGATGCTTTAATGGTTGTGGATGGTATTTCATTCATCAATAAATAAATGTGTTTAAATGATTTTCAAACAATGTCATGACACGCCAAATGCAAAACAACAAACTTTTTATCATTTAGAATCAAAAAGCAAATCACTCCTTTAAATTGCTAGCACATTTACGAAGCAAAGCTGCCCTAACAAAAAACAAAATTATATGACGTATTGACAGCATGTTGGCAGGGTTCTACGATAAATTTTTTCCGATTGAAAAGGTAGTACGTTTAATGGGAACTAAAGGCGGCGACACCATCGCTTTCCCCGCCATGGTGCTACTATAGATTAGCCCTGTTCACACTGTACAATTGGTTGGACAAACCTAGGTTTGACAAACCAATGCTTGATAGTGTGAACTCTTCATACGACCGCTTGTCCAATTTGTTGGATGGTTTTCAAAAAATTTTGAAAATCTAGAAGTTGGATGGAGTGGAATGGTATGTGACATAAAGTTGGACGACAAGCTTGATAGGTGTGAACGAAAACTACATCAGACCATCCAACTTCCATCAAACGAAGTCTGTCCAACTAATTGTACAGTGTGAACTGGGCTATTCTTTATACTATGAGGTAGACTTTCCCCATGCATGGTAGACTACGATCTCTGGTGGCATAAGCTTTCCCCATATTATTAGCTTTGGGTGCCTCCGCTGAATAAACTAGTTCCGGTTCGTGCATTGTATAGGTACGGGAATAGTTCCGGATCGCGCATTGTATAGGTACGGGAATAGTTCCGGTTCGTGCATTGGGTAAGCACGGGAATAGTTCCGGTTCGTGTATTTGGTGAGCTCGCCTCTTCCTCTGGCCGCTAGATGGCGTGATGGGGAGATGGATATTAAAGCATGTAACGAGCTTCTCAAATGCATCGTTACACTACCAAATTATTTTCTTATCCTAAACAAGCGAAATCTTTGCTACAAACCTCGCGGATCGTGGTTTGATGATATGCAGCTTTAATAAAATAAATAAATAAAAATAAATGTTCTTCATCATTCGAAAGTGGCTCTAAAGCTGCTGTTTCGACAAAAGACTAATAACTAAATAACTACACTACTCCCAAAAATTAAGGGAATAAAACAAAAATGCAAATTTTTCTCGAATTTTTGACGGTCTGTATTTCAGCGAAAAATGATCCTATTGCAAAAAAAAAATAATTTTTTTAAAGCTCCAAGACTCTAGTTTTGAGATCTTTTAATCAAAATTTTTTAAGAACTACGGTTTCGACATGATCCGAATAAATAGAATGAAAAAAAAAATTGCCAAATTTTTGATTTTTTTGTTTTCGCTTACGGGCACGGAAAATATTTTTCGGTCAAAATAACCCTATGAAAAAGATAGCCTGTTTGTTAAGCTTCAATTTCGTTTCTTATTGAGCTCGATTCGACCATTTGTCGCGGAGATATCCGAAATCAAACAAAAAAGGACGTTTATTTTTTCAACCGCTATATCTCTGCAACCAATAATTGTACAGCAAAAAGAAGGTCAGTTTTAGAATTTGGAAAAAATTTCCTATAAAATTTTATAAAAAACTTCCAGATAAAAAATCTATTCGATGTACCATACCAGTTTGAAAAAAGTTGAAAAATGTGACTTTTTCCCTTATTTTGGTTAGTTGACTGTATCTTAATATATATCGACGGGAAAGCTTCACATTGTAGGAATTTTTTCACATCAATATAACCTTAAAAACCTTGTAAATTTTCATATCGATCCATTGAGTAGATTTTCTGCCCCGAGCATCTAAAATTTTGAAAAAATTAAAGGAATAAGATTTTTATAATAATGAAAAAAATTTTTTTTTTCAATTTTTCATTGACTCATCACTAAATTTAAATAAAAGCAAAAAATCGAAAATAATAAAAAAATTTTTGTAAATGTTTTTTTTTTTCTTAACTTGGCTGTCATTTTTATTCTGATTAGCGAAAAATATGGATTTTACTTTTAAACGGTTTTAAACATTTTCTTTAGGAGTACCAACATTTTTTTCATTATAATGAAGATAATAAATAAAAATCTTATTCCTTTAATTTTTTCAAAATTTTAGATGCTCGGGGCAGAAAATCTACTCAATGGATCGATATGAAAATTTACAAGGTTTTTAAGGTTATATTGATGTGAAAAAATTCCTACAATGTGAAGCTTTCCCGTCGATATATATTAAGATACAGTCAACTAACCAAAATAAGGGAAAAAGTCACATTTTTCAACTTTTTTCAAACTGGTATGGTACATCGAATAGATTTTTTATCTGGAAGTTTTTTATAAAATTTTATAGGAAATTTTTTCCAAATTCTAAAACTGACCTTCTTTTTGCTGTACAATTATTGGTTGCAGAGATATAGCGGTTGAAAAAATAAACGTCCTTTTTTGTTTGATTTCGGATATCTCCGCGACAAATGGTCGAATCGAGCTCAATAAGAAACGAAATTGAAGCTTAACAAACAGGCTATCTTTTTCATAGGGTTATTTTGACCGAAAAATATTTTCCGTGCCCGTAAGCGAAAACAAAAAAATCAAAAATTTGGCAATTTTTTTTTTCATTCTATTTATTCGGATCATGTCGAAACCGTAGTTCTTAAAAAATTTTGATTAAAAGATCTCAAAACTAGAGTCTTGGAGCTTTAAAAAAATTATTTTTTTTTTGCAATAGGATCATTTTTCGCTGAAATACAGACCGTCAAAAATTCGAGAAAAATTTGCATTTTTGTTTTATTCCCTTAATTTTTGGGAGTAGTGTATTATAATAACTATTGTGAATTAACAAAACAATGTTCTAAAATTTGAATTTGCCGCCATTTTTCGGCCATATTTATTTTGTAATTCGAAAAGTGGAAAGAAAGAAAAGCAAAATAAAATAGAATTTTTCATTCCTTTGTCAAGAATCAACATTAACACACGTCTTTTACTTTTATCGTAATTTTTTAAGCGGTGTACACCTAAGTATGATTTTTCAAAACTTAATTATTTGAAGGTCAATTCGCAAAAACGATTGCGAAATTTCAGTTGCTCTCTTGGGAAAGTTAGCATCGCTGGCTTATCTCAACTAAGTATTATCTAACTTAACTTGAATGTTCGAAAGTTTTACCCACGTAAGTTCTCCATCTTTTCTTGAAGCTCTAGTTTTGTTTCGATTGTGATATGATTGGTTTATTAGTTGCTTTTCAAACAGTATCTGTAGGTATGTATGTTTTTTATTTATACAGAAGTCTTTTTTCTTCTTCATATCCATTCAAATAATATGAAATTAATATAATGTTCTCTTAAAAAAATTAAAGAAATTGAATAAATATTATCAGTAATAATGATTCATAAAGTGGTCATATTAAATATATATGTCTGCTGTTTGTCATGATGTTCTACAGAATGTTATTAGTCAACTTCATAAACCTCATTGCTATTGAAGTTTGACGTGCTTGGGTGCATCTAAAATAAAAAAGGTGTTAAGACAATAAAAAAGCAACAAAAATAACTACCTGTCCATATGGAGTTCCATAGGGATTTATGCCAGGTGGTGGCGCTGGTGTTTGGTTCGCAAATAACAATGGACTCATGTACATACCCCCAGGAGCTTCCAAGCTCTTGTGCAGTTCAAGAAGGTCCTTGTATAACTGTAAACAATATTTAGAGAAAATATTATTTAATAATATAGTTTATGGTCTTAAGCGGGGAATACACGATACAATTATCGTATACGACTTGGATCGCATACGATAGAGTTTGGTTTTGAGTTCAAGGCATTCGACATTGCGACATCGGTACAGCGGTTCACTTCATGCACACACACGATACAATCATATCATGCGATGTACGATTATCGGTACGATAATTGTATCGTGTATTCCCCGCTTTAAAACTGAGATATTTATAAAACATTCAAATTCAATACTTACAGTTGGGTCACCACTGTTCATTTCAAGGTAAAGTCGCTGCAGATATTCCGGAACAAGCTGCATCACCTGAGGCTGAGTTAGCTCAGGATGATCTTGACTACTTTTCATATTGAGCAATCGCAAAAGAATGTCTGATCGAAAACCGAAAATTTTGTTTGAAGTAACAGTTCCTTGTGGGTTACCATAGTTAGCTAAGAAGGCTTGACGATCATATTGCAGATATTGATTTGATGGTTGTGGGGGTCTTGTTTTTTCTGCTTCATATTCATCCCAAGCTGCTTTACGCTCTTCTTCGGTTAGGTTTTCACTATCCTCGTTTTCAAGGAGCGAATCGTGCTCATGGTATTTAAATACAAGCTGAGAATGCAAAAAAAAAATCAAACTTAAACATGCTTAACAATTTTACAGCTGTACAGATATGACTGAAATTTCAAAATAATAATTTGAAAAATATTATTACACAATCAAAAAATAATATCAGGTTGAACATTGAAAAGAAAGAGTACGATTCTTCACATTTGGTTTAAGACTGGCAGCAAAAGTGTTTCAAAGTATGATGCCAAGATATCCATTCAGTCCTAGGATGTCACTGAATTATTGTGCAAAAAAGATTTTGTATCACGGCTTTCAAGAAATTCAAAGCTGATTTTCTTAAAAAAAAAACACAAATCCCTAAATGTTACTGAATCGTACATAAAGAACATGAACGATCTTTCTCTACTCTTCCTACACTCTTCACCAGTATGATATGAAAGTCGTTCCAATGTTTTTTGATAGAAATATCGCAGATTGTCTTAATGTTTATAAGACTTGATTAGTTGCTTCATCTATTGAGTTCGTGGTATAATATGGCAGGTTAACTGAGTGCTGGGTAAGATTTATTTCGCGTTCATTTTTTGTCTATCAAGTTGAGTCGGCTACTTCCATTTCACATTTAGGATCGAATATATTTATCTTGGGTATTAAACTAACAAGATACAACGATTGGAAGATAGTTTGAATAATTAGAAGAAGAAAGTTCTAAATCTTTCACAGGGTTGGAAAGAATCTTAACGTTTGAATTGGCTGAGTATCCAAACGTTAAAATTTTTCTCATTCCATCTAGAGATCCAATTCAAAATTATAAATAGAGCAAAATTTGGTAAAAATTTTATTTAAAGAAAAAAATTGTCTTTTTTCAAAATTTTACTTTTAGACTTGACTATTCAAAAACCATTCACTTATTATGGCCATATTATTCACCCAATAAACCCGGGTTTAAATTTACATCCGGATGTAAGGTCGCATAAACCCAATTGTCAAACGCAAATCCATATTATTCACTCATAACAGGCCGCCTCCACCAGCAAGAATTTTCGGTATGTCGACTCGACTTAACATCAAATGTTACGTGGAGGCGGGTCATTTGACGTTATGTCGCAATCTCTAACATCTCTGTCTTCGATTTTATTTTAACAGAGTCAGCTTGACATCAAATTTGACAGATGCCTGTTTTTTGTGCGTGTTAGTGCAAAATGTAATTTTTTCTCATAATTTTTTGTCTTTCATCAGTGGCGGTTCGTATCGATAGCTCATATTACAACCTAAAAAAAAGTTTTTCTCAACATATTTTTTTTTTTTTTTAGAGTTTGCAATACAGTAATACAATTATGACTGATTGGAAAATTTAAAAAAAAAAAACAAAAAATTTCTATGTAAAAATTCTTGCTTTTGCTTTCATTCCGTTGTCAAAATTCTGCATCCACCATCCGTGCTGTTCGAGTACAAAATGAAAAGTTATAACAAAATTTGCCCAGTCATGCTAACATTGGTTTGTGTCTCTGAAGTTAAGTCGAGTCGACATAACGAAAATTATTGCCACATGTCGACTCGACTTAACATCAAAGACACAAATCAATGTTAGCGTGACTGGGTAAATTTTGTTATAACATTTCATTTTGTACTCGAACAGCATGGATGGTGGATGCAGAATTTTGACAACGGAATGAAAGCAAAGACAAGAATTTTTACATTGAAATTTTTTATTTTTATTTTGAAATTTTCCATTCAGTCATAATAATTGTATTACTGTATTTTGCAAACTCGAAAAAAAAAATTGAGAAAAACTTTTTTTAGGCTGTAATATGAGCTACCGATACGAACCGACACTGATGAAAGACGAAAAATTATGAGAAAAAATGACATTTTCCACTAATGCTATCCGCACCTGAGAGTTAAACTTGTTTAACTCAAAACAATCCCAAACCAACATGATAACCAAGTGGTTTGCCATACAAAATGAAACCTTTTCAGTCAATTTGTTTCGTGATAACCTACTCGAAACCAAGTGCGCTGAATGCACTATTTCCAATATTCCATTGAATTTGACATTTAAGAGAGTGGAAGTGAGTGGAGAGAGAATGAATTCTCTCATACGTCGTTGACGTTCTGCTCACACTTTATGTCTGTCTCTTTTTAACTTAAGACAAAAAGATAAACTCAAAACTTTTCTGCATATGCGGACACTACTTGGTTAACAAAAACCATACTGGAACGAAACCCAGGTTAACTTCAGGTGCGGACATAGCATAATGCTATGTCCGAATTCATTCTCTCTCCACTCACTTCCACTCTCTTAAATTGATGCGAGGCAAAAGGAGAGGATTATGGTAAGGAAGGGTAGGATTTGAAGAAGGAAATAGGAAGTTGGATTGGAAGGAAATGAACAAGGTAGGTATGGTGGAATATTGAACGGTAAGTAAGGGTAGGAAATTATTGGAATAAAGGAACAGGAACACCACTGGAAGGACACAAAACAGGAAAGGTAAGTGAAGGGAATTTCACATCAGGAAAAGGAAAGGTAGGAAAAGAAGATGTGGATGGAAGGAAGGGTAAGGACTGGGATGGAATGTACGCCGGGAAGTCTGGCATGCTGGCTAGCACGGCTTAGCTCGCCGGATGTAGGGGGGGATCTTGACTTCCCGGTCGCACCTCACCTCGACCAAAACACAAAATACATGCCTTTCTCAGAAAAAAAACCACCACCGATGTACTCCACACTCCAGGAGCTGCTGATCTTAGTGCAGCATGGCCTATAGCCCTCCCAACCTGGAACTCCGGCGGCCGATGTTTAGGAATTCCCCAACAAAAACCTGAGAAACTGCCAACACCTCTACCACTGCATCCTCACCCCCTTCTCACCACCCCATGTGATTTCTACTCCTCAGAGAGCATAATCACCCAGAAAGGAAAATGAATCAGGCGCGCCAATTTTCATGAATGAATAGCGTGATTCACATTTATTATTAAAAGCAAAATAAAATGTTGGTAAAACTTAACGATGAAAAAAATTATATAAAAAAAAACATAAAATGGTATTTAAACTTACAAACTATCAAAATAAAGGAATGGCAAATACAAAAAAAAAAAACAATAAATGATCAATAAAGAAAAAACAAAAAACAACGAACACAAAACTTTAGCAACATACAAGGTAACCCCAAATATTACGTCTTATAAAACTTGTTGCTGGATAGAACAAATTTGTGTTCTCTCCTCTTTTTTTCTTTTACCAAAAAATATGACGGTAGAACATCGTCTTATTTTCTTCCATAAGAAAGCATGCATTGAACATATGTTGCAACGGGAGTAAATAAGGGCTGTCCACAAGGTGGCGTTTTATCTCCTCTTCTGTGGTGCATGTTGATCGACTCTCTACTTGTAATGCTCAATGGTTCTAACGTTCATGCCCAAGCATATGCAGACGACGTCGCCGTGCTCTCGGTTGGTTCCAGCCTCCAAGCTGTCTGTTCCCGAGCACAGGCTGCGCATTGTATGATTGACACCTGGTGTGTTAGAAACGGTCTCTCCGTCAATCCTCTTAAATCCGAGGTTGTCCTCTTCACGAGACGTAGAAAATTGACTGGTCTGACCCAACTTACGCTTAAAGGCGTCAACATCCCCTTTTCAAAAGAAGTCAAGCATCTTGGAGTAATCCTGGATAACAAACTTCTTTGGTCGAAACATGTCGAGTCTAAAACTACTAAAGCACTGTCAGTTTTCTGGCAATGTAAAGGAGCCTTTGGCAAGACATGGGGTCTTTCACCGAAAAGGGTCCTTTGGATCTATACGGCTATGATAAGACCAATCATCTCCTATGCGTCAGCTGTTTGGTGGAATAAGCTCTCGCGTAAATACGTTATTGCCTCGTTTGCCAAACTTCAAAGAACAATTTGTCTGGGTGTTACGGGGGCCTTCGCCAGCACACCGGGAGCTGCTCTCGACGCACTGTTGAATCTTCCTCCCCTTGATACCTACATCATGGGGTGTACTCTCAAGACCATTTCTCGTTTAAAGCGATGTGGTCTCTGGCACAATTCGCACTGGAGCTTTGAGGAACTCGCAAGCAGCATATCTTTTGACTCACGTCTAATGGATATGCCGTCTGACACGATGATCCCAAGGCTCAAACTGCGTCAAAATTACTCAGTCAACTTTCCTTCGGTTCAGGACTGGTTCGCTCCAGAATCTGAGCCTGGAAAGAACTGTTATCGTATCTTCACAGATGGCTCCAAAACCGACGAGGGTTCTGGTGCTGGTGCCTTTGTTGAGAACGACGACATACGACTGCACTCATCTTTGGGATCATACGCTTCCGTTTTCCAAGCGGAGGCTTATGCTATCCTATTGGCCTTGAGCCACGTAACGAACAATGGATGGACGGGGAGAAGTATCTTTGTTTGCAGCGACAGCCAAGCTGTGCTTAAGGCCCTTCTCAACCCTCTAACCACTTCGAAAGTGATCCAGGAATGCAAGAGCTCTCTGAATGCGATCGGAAGATTAAATTCCTTGAGTCTCATTTGGGTTCCAGGCCATCACGGCATAACTGGAAATGAGATCGCCGATGAACTCGCTAGGCAGGGATCTCAGACAGCTTTCTCAGGACCTGAACCGTCGCTAGGTCTGCCAGCGTCCTCAGTGAGGGCTTCAATCAACGATTGGATCTGTGAAGAGCACAACCGTAGATGGCATGCCTCCATTGGATGCAGACAGACCAAGCGTATGCTCCCCAACGTTAGTAAGAAGACTGCAACATTTTTGCTAGCTCGTAGCAGAAAAGACTGTAGAAAGCTTATTGGCGTTGCCAGCGGGCACTTCTCTTTTGCAAAGCATTTAAACGTGTTAGGCTTAAGTGATACCACACTCTGTGAATCTTGTGGAGAAGATGAGGACACCGCAGAGCACTTCCTCTGTGAATGTCCTGCTTTTTCTCGCATGAGGTTACAGATACTCGGCGCAGACATTGTGAGAGCTGGTAACTTAGGCTCCTTACCATGGCAGCGTCTTTTGGCTTTTCTCCGAACATCTGGAAAGCTATAACAAATAGAAGGTTGCTATCTGGTAGTACAATGGACCGGTATTTAGGTCTGAGTGCTCCAGCTGGTATTTTAAAAACCTCCAACAAAAAAAAAAAAAAAATGCATTGAACAGAGAGAGGCACCTCTCTGTTTACACGCTTTCTTATGGAAGAAAATAACCCGGTGTTCTAGCGTCATATTTTTTGGTAAATCTGTTGTTTGTTATCTCTTTGTGCTCTGAGCACGTGAATATAGCGCCGGCGCAGTAACCCTCTTCTCATTGACATGCTTTCTTATGGAAGAAAATAACCCGGTGTTCTAGCGTCATATTTTTTGGTAAATCTGTTGTTTGTTATCTCTTTGTGCTCTGAGCACGTGAATATAGCGCCGGCTCAGTAACCCTCTTCTCATTTGCAGCATTGCTACTGCACACTTCGGTGTTTGCATGATATTGGTTTTATAAAAGAAAAAAACGCTTTCCTTCGTATTTCTTCCCATGGACACATGCTTGTAAACAAAAATGTATATCGCAGATTTGCAGGTTGAGGTAGGTCTCTGCTTGAAGAACAGGAAAATAACACGCTGGCTGGTCTCCGACTTATTTCATGAATTTGTATGTGTTTCTGCACTAGACTCATGTGTCCAAGCTCAAAGGTTGCCACTTTGATAACAAATATGCGAGGATATTAGATCTCATAGCATAAAGCATATTTTTGGGAGAAAATGCAAACTATAATTGTAATTTTTCTAAAGTGGCACAACTGGCCTAAATGAATTTAGTTCCCAATGAGCCGTATTTTATTTGAAAAACAAAGTTTACCAGCAGAACGCAGTGCAATACTTATTTAAATTGATTTAGTGCTTTTCGTGTTTTTTTTTTAAATATTACAAATTTAGGCTTTAAAAATTGAAAAGTGCAAAAAGTCTGAAAAGTTTTCCGATAGTAAGTTTCAGTGGTTTGATTATGGCCTTAATATCTGTTAACTGTTGCTTAACTGATTTTCACTCAAAGGAAACAAATAGTTTTAACTAGCTTAGTTTTATGAAAAAAAAAGTTATGATGCTCTACCTAATAGCAAAGTTGGTTTAAAATACCTGACTTTTTGGCTTGATGCGAAGACAAACATTGCACAAAAAAAATTTTAAGTAAACTTTTTTTTGTTGGTGACTAAGTTTCCTCAGCATTTCAAGAAAGTTTGTACCATTTTGATTGCAAACATTGTCTTTTGAATTTCGATATCTGATGTCTTCTTCTTCTTCTTTCCATTTCTGGCGTTACGAGCAGTGATCTTGAAGCGATCACAACTCTCCCACTTTTCTGCTTCACTCAGTCGTTCAGCAACAGCTATCGAGTGTAGACGTGTTGACGACTTTAGCTGTGGTATATTTTCAAGTGGAGTGCTTTAGTTGAGTTAAAGTCAGTGATTTTTCAATAGGGCGAGCGAGCGAGTAGCGCAGCAGGCACCCAGTGTGGAGCAACCTGGGTTCAACTCCCAGCCGAGGCATCTCCACTTTTTTCTTTAATTTAAGAAAATACCCAAAATTAAAGAGAAAATTAGGTTACGGAGCTTAAAGAAAGTAGCAGAGGTGTGTGTGATGGACCAATCTGGTCCATCAACATCGAATAAAATGTTGGAGCAAAATCCTACAACAACAACAACAACAACAAGTAAAGCAGCGGCATCAACCGCAATGCAAATTGCGGTAACAACCGAAACAACAGCAGCGACAACAACTGCAGCTAAGAGGAGGCGGATTAAAGTCAAGCCAAATTTGGTATCCCGCAATCAGAAAGCAAAGGCAACTGATAAGGAGGTCGACGACGATGGTATGTCGACCAGTTCGGAGAGTGTCGGTAGTTTCAATTCGACATACGACTACGAGTCGAACGGTGGGGAGGGCCGTTACACCGGCAGCAACAATTCTTTCGCTGCGTTAGCGGAGAACGGTGACGATGACAATGACGTTATAGGAGATAACGAGGAGGACAAGCGACTCCACGAGATAACAAAAATCGTGGAGAAGCTGTCTGCCGAAATTCAGGCAATAAAAACAAGGCAAATGGCCCGCAGGCAAGCCGAATTCGAGGCTAAGCAACAACGATTGCCAGCGGCACACAAAGATGACAATAAACCACAGCAGCCTACAACAACAAAGGCTGCAAATGTTAAAACTGCGCCCGTGCAGCAAGTCGAGGTTAAAAAACTGCTACAAAGGAGCAGCCACGGGGGACCGCAGCTAAAAAAGCCGCGCCAACGACCACCAGCAGGAAGCAGGCACCACAGCCGAAGCAGCAGGAAAAACATCAACAGCCAGCACAACAACAGCAGCAGCCAAGGAAAACAGCAGCTAAAAGCAGGATGCCCCCTATAAACACCCACAAGATAGATTTTCAAGCAACAAAAAGCCTGTGTAAGTCCGCCATAGGCGATAAATTTGTTATAAAACGTTTAGGACAGGATCGACATGCGATCCAATGTGAAAACATTGGTGACCACAAGATCATTCGGGAGTTGTTGAAAGTGACAGCCACCGAACATTATAGTTATACTCCCAAAGAGGAGAAGCCAAAAAGTATGCTTTTGAAAGGGGTAGAGCCTACCTCTGACCCAGAGGAGCTCTTAGCGGAACTCCGCAGGTTGGCGAGCGACGATCTCGAGTTTATCGGGGTGAAGTCGTTCACCACGGCTAAGGCTAGACGGGAGAGGCGGCTATTGCCGATGTTCCTCGTCACCCTATCACCCAGTAGCCGTCTGGAGAGTCTAAGGAAAATCTCCGTCCTGGACTACCAGATGGTAAGATGGGAAAAAATAAACAGGCACGGAGACATTTTACAATGTCTTCGTTGCCAACGGTTCGGGCACGCCGCATTCAACTGCCAAATGCAGTCGAGGTGCGTAAAGTGTGGAGAAAACCACAAAGAAAAAGAGTGCAAGCTCGGTGAGGAAAGGGTCGAAGATAAGACCCAATTGAAATGTGTTCTCTGTGGTAGAGATGGACACCCTGCTAACTATCGGGGATGTCCTCGATACCAAGTTATTAAAAAATCATTAAAAGCTGCTCCAACAGTAACCAAGGACGAGGGAAGGCATACAGCCAGACCAACTCCAAGGGCCGTCGTTCCCCAAGTTTCCTACGCCCAAATGGCGGGTGGAGCTGGGAAAACGGTACAACCTCCCCAGAATGAGGCCGCACAGCCATCTGTGTCAAAGGCAGCTACTGGGGAGTCAGAGGTGATGGTCGCTCTGCGTGTCATTCAGGCACAAATGAGTGAACTATCACGGCAAATAAGTGAGCAGGCGCGTAGGGTGGACTTGATCTACCGTGCAGTGCCGTCGCTTGCGCAATTTTTAGGTTAACGGGCACGCTGCCGGAGAGGCCTTTTAAGATCCTAGCCGTGAATGTGAATTCGCTAGTTAGGATAGAACGACGAACCAACTTCCTTGAGTTGTTAAAAGACCAACGTCCTGATGAATGTATGGTTAGCGAAACTAGGCTAAATCAGCATCACAAATTGACGGATAACAATTACATTATCATAAGGAGGGACCAACCCAACTCGACTCTCGCGGGTGGGGTTGCGATCTTCTTACGTAAGAGCATTGCTCATAAGGTAATATATAGCGGTAAAGTACGTCGATTCCGGTTGCTGGAAACGTGTATCATATGCATCCCTCTCCAACAGGGGAGGCGATTGTATGTGGTCTCGCTCTATGCACCGCCGGAAGCTTCTCAAACCTCATGTTTTGTAACAGAGCTCGAAACGCTTTTTCGATGTCTGAATCTGAACTCGGATGAAAACTATTTCCTTTTGGCCGGTGATTACAATGCTAAACTCCAAGATTGGGGAAATCAATTAGCCAATCCAAGGGGGACCCAGCTATTCAATTGGCTGGGGCTCCACAGCATTGAGTGTAAAGTCGATCTGCTGGCTACTGACAGGCCTTCATATCCTCGAAGTGGCTCTTATTTGGATCTATTGCTTTTAGACTCAAGACTGAAACTGACCGACGACATTCTTCGACAGACGAAAAATTGTTTGACGACGGTTGAGTACGACAGTGACCACTGTGGACTTGCCGCCGTCATACTGCTTCCGAAAAACCTTGTGGAACTGGAAGAGTACGTGCCGACACACTCTTACAACTACGGTAAGACACGTTGGCCGCGCTTTTCCGGTGCCGTCTCAAGGGAACTTCGTTCGAACGGTATTGCGCCGCCATGCAACAGGAATCTGTCGAACGTTGAGATCGATGGGTACCTGCAACGTATGGAGGATGCAATCCGTAGTACAATGGACAGGACAATTCCTAAATATAGGCAACTTGACTCTACGAACATGTACAGAAAAGCGACAATCGACGCACTTTACAAACAAAAAAGTAGACTCCTTTCAAGACTTAAACTCTTGCACAGGAGGTTTACTGACCGACACGATTTGGAGATTAGAACTCTGAAGTCACAGATCAAAAATCTCCAACAGTTAATTAAAGAAAACTACAGAATATCTACATCTCTTTTCTGGAACAACAAAATTCGGGCTGTACAGTCCAACAACCCGAGTATGTTTCCGGAAATAAATAAAATTTTTAGGAGAAAAGATCAAAATTACCTTCAGGGTATTAAACTCCAAAGGACGACAGAGAACAGAAACGTACTTATGACAATAGGGATAGATCCGGATGAGGCCATCTTGGATGATGACTACTTTATAGTGGAAGATGCTCAAGAGAAGGTAGAGACGGTGGGTGCTGTTTTCGAGCGAGTATATAAGGTGAATAAGTGCATTCGCCCGAATTACGACCTTGAGAATAGAGCCTTCGTTGGACACTTCTATCTTAGAGACGAGATCCGCATTGGCGATCCGAGAATCCTGGTTTCACTAGGTTCAATGACGACCGACTTGCAAATGCAGTCATCGCCCAGCAAAATGGGGATAACACCCTGTTCGTTTCTTAGATGGACCTCTTGGACATCTTTCAAAAAATAAAGAAAAAGAAGTCAGCAGGAGTCGACGGCATACCCATTGTTGTGCTGCGAAACCTCCCTTCGGAAGCGGTGGACATATACACCACGTTGTTCAACAATGCGCTGAATAATGCATATTATCCAGTGCGTTGGAAGACGGCAGTGGTCCATCCTCTCCTTCAAAAAGGTAAGGATGGTTCCAATCCAGCAAATCTCCGGTCAATTAGTCTTCTTCCGAGTATCAGCAAAGTTTTCGAGAAAGTTCTCAATAGAGCTCTGTCCACATGGGCTGAGGACAAACATGTTATTCCAGAAAATCAGTTTGGTTTTAAGGCGGGCCATGATATAACACATGCCGCGTCTAAACTAGTATCAGTTATCAGATATTCAATGTAACAAAGTGAACGGGTGCATGTCTGGTTGACTTGGAGAAGGCTTTCGATACCGTTTGGTTAGACGGTCTTTTCTATAAGTTGATGGCATGAGTAAACCACTACTATATATTCTGAATGAAATGCTTCATGGTAGAACGTTTGTTGTGAAGAGTTGCAATAAAACATCTACCAGAACTTTTAAAATACAGAATGGTCTGCAACAAGGAGCGGTGAATTCGCCTATTTTGTTTAGCATTTTCACCGGGGATCTAATTGGTTCCCTTCACCATGCCGTAGCGTACGCCGATGACCTAATCGCGTACAGAACAGGTCCAAAGATCGAGGTCATCAGAATACTCTTGCAGCGTGACTTCGATAAGATTCAGCAATATTGCGATGACTGGAAGTTGAAAATCAACTTCCAGAAATCGGAAACAATTGTGTTTAGAACCTCGTTGGCTCGGGCCGCAAGGGATACGAGAAAGAACTGACGAAAGCTGGTGATCGTTGATCTACATGGCCACCCACTGCCAAGCAAAGTAGTAGTCAAGTACCTGGGCATTTAGCTAGATCAGTATCTATATTTTAACAAACATATGGATGCGGCTCTGGCCAGCCCTAGAGGAGCTTTTGCTCTGACAAGGCGACTGTTTCACAGCAGTCAACTTGATAGCAGAGTGAAGGTGATTTGCTACATGGCCCTCATAAGGCCAATGATTGTCTATGGGTGCCCTGTGTGGTTCAATGTTACAGCGTCTCAGATGGAAAAGATTCGGGTGTTTGAAAGACAGTGTCTGCGTACCTGTCTTGGATTGCACAGAACACCAGAGTCGGAGTACAGAAAATATTATCCTAATGAGGTCCTTTACAACGGGGCTTAATTAAACAGAATCGACAACTTCATGATAAAACTGACTCGGGGTCACACTGCAAGGGCGATGTCTTCGAACAGTCGCCTGATATTTGGGGCTTACTATCCCAACATAGAATATATGGAGAGAACACGTTTCAGTGGATTCGTCCCACCGGAGGCTTTCCTCTATTTTGACATGATAGGTTTGATACAGGACAGATTGTCGGTTCCGTTAATCTACCACGTCTGCCGTAAGTCCGTGGAACGACGGCTCCTTTATAACCGGGACGTCGCCGCAGTAGGCGGAGAAGCTCAAGAGCTCCTCCGGTTCAGTAGGGCGGTATCAGATCGCGATCGACGGGACGTTATTAAAACGTCGAAAATGTTCTGGTGGTTGTGCGAGCAACAAAATGTAAATGTTACTGATAGCGAGTCGCTTATGGCTGGCTTACAAAGGTTTAGTGTGTAAGACTTAGGGTATAGGGGGTAGGCACAGTGGCAACCAAAAAAAAATTTTAAAACGAAAAAAAAAAAGTAAAAAACACAAAAATCAAAAAAAAAAAAAACTTAAAGCGGCGTCGAAAACCAAAAAAAATCGCAAAAAATTTAAAAACCAAGCTGCGTCCCAAAATCCAAAAATAAATAGAAGAAACACAAAAACAAAAAAAAAAAAAAATATAAAACAAAAAACAAAGAAAAGCTACTGTGGCTGCTCTAGTTTTAAGTAGTTTTAATAAGTTTTAAGTAGTTTTAATTAGTTTTAAGTAGTTTTAATTAGTTTTAAGTAGTTTTAATTAGTTGTAAGTAATTTTAAGAAAAAGAAAAAATTGATCCAGGAAACTAAGTTTCTTAAACTTTCTTAGTTATTAATATTAGTTCTAGGTTGAAATAGATATATTGTATCCTTAGGCTAAAAGGTATTAGAAATAAGTTATTGTGTAAGTTAGAGTACCCGCCTAGGGTCAGTAAGTTAATTAAGTTATTATGTAAGCTAGTTTAAACATTTTTGTTAGCAAGTAAGTAGTTATAAGAAAGAAACAATAAAAATTTATTTAAAACTAAAAAAAAGCAGGTTTATACTTTAACCTCCGCGTCTCAGGTTCATATCCCAGTGGAGTCACATATATGTATATTTTTTTTTTTACTTTTCGTATTGGCGGAGCAAAATCGCATCGTCACCTCCAAGTGGTGCCCGCTGGATAACCAACTAACGACGAGCGTTGGATCAATTGATCCACGAGCTGTGTCACCTGAGTTATCTTTTCAGGAACTAGGAGCAAAGAAAGAAAAATATCACTCTGAATGTACCAGCCCAACAATAAATCCAAGAGCGTCTGACACATATTGTGCGGCACACTGGTCAGCGTCTGATCCCAGTGGGACGGCTGAATATAAAATGCAAATAGAAGTAACTGCCCTATTTGTATCATAAAGAAAAAGTTTAAATAATTTATGGCAATGAACAAAACAAACAGATTTATTACCCCAGGTGGCACTCCAGCAAAACCGGAAAATCCACTCTCTAAAGAGATCGGTCCTACGGATTCTGGGGAGGAACACTTATTGCTTAAAAATTTTGAAAAACGGAGTACGAAAATACAGAGAACGAATACAGAGAACGCCTCCAAAAAACTATTCCCAAAGGGTTATAAGGGTTACACCATCGAAAACCCCAACTAAGACAAATGTCGTAAAAGTCATTAGTCAAAAAGAAACCAGTCTCTGAAATGATCGACACTGCAGGACAACAGAGTTTCAAAGAAATCAAAGAAAACTGGCCAACCGAATCAAAAGATTACTTTGATGAATGGCAAAAGGAAATAGCAGCAAGAAAGAAACTTGAAACTTTAGTTCAAAGTCTTCAGGAGCAAGTAAAAAGACTCGAAGAAAAGGTGTCCCTATTTGGCAAGGAACACAAGTCTACGGTTCAGACAAGTCAACAAGATACTGTTACTGTCTATCAAACTGACGAAGAAGAACTTTAATTGAAACTGAAAGAAAAAGAAATAAGCGCACTGCTAAAAAACGAAAAGCGGAAGGTAGCCCCGAATTGAATACAAAGAACCAGCAAACCTCGAAAACTGAAAATAAAAAAGACTTGGGTACTACAAAGAATAATACAAATAATGTGCTAGCCAATGCTAAACCGAAGTCTTTGTCTAAAGGCAACAGAAAAACTGTACCACCAGCAATTATGATCACAGGATTCCCAAATTTTGGAGATCTTAAGAAAATTATAGAGAAATGTACTAAAAAAGCATGCAAATATACATCGTATAACAAAGACAATTGGAAAGTCAATGTCGAGGAAGATGATGACTATAGACTGGTCACTGAGGAACTAAGCAAACATAAAATTCAGTGGCACTCGTATGAAAACAAATCCACAAGACCAATAAAAGTAGTAGCCAGAGGCCTACATTCCTCATGTTCTCCAAAAGAATTAGTAGAAGACCTTGTTCAAGCATGCTTCCAAGCCCTTGATGCATTCAATCTTATTAGGAATGAGTCTACTAAGAACTCTGCTGGGGAACCAATAATAATAAAGAGATCCCTGCCTTTATTCACGCTATTTTTTGACAGCAAACAAAGTCTTGAAAATGTCTATAGTATTCGATCAATCTTGGGCATAAAAGTCAAAATTGAACCACTGCGAAAATCAAAAATTGTTCCGCAATGTAAACGATGATAAGCATTTGGCCACACACAAAAATATTGTAACCGCGAGTTTGCTTGTATTAAGTGTGAAGGAAAACACGCAACTAAAAACTGTCCATCAAGCAAAGAACAGAAAGCAAAATGTGTAAACTGTCAAGGTAATCACCCTGCAAGCTATAGAGGCTGTCCAGTTGCTAAAAGATTTCAAAAATCCAAAAGCAAAATGACATCCGGTGAAATAGAGCCTAGCAATTCAGCAAACACAAAAAGAACTCCTGAAGCTGAAGATGAAAAGCAAAAGCGACGAAAATAAATCCTATTCACACATTGTTAAAAACGTGAGGAAGAATGAAGAAACTTCCATTAAAGAAATTCTTGAACTTATTCTTAAAAGAATTGACAATCAGGATTTGAACATCAAACGGCTAAGTGAAGAAGTCGCTTTTAAAAAACAATGATGGGAAGAACACTAAAAATTGGAACATGGAATGCAAACGGTCTTTTTCACCATTTATCAGAATTAAAAATCTTCTTAGACATCGAACACATAGATATTTGTCTGATCATTTGTCAAGTGGACTGGTTCTTGATGATTTAATATCAAACTATATTTGCTACCACGCTCCCCATCCAGCTGATAAGGCTAGAGGTGGATCGGCAATCCTGATAAAAAAGAGCTTAAAACACCATGAAGAAGCTATGTTTACAAACGAGAATATGCAAGTAACAATAAAATTAGTATTGGTATGAAAAAGAAAGACTTCAAGTTGGCATCAATATACTGCCCGCCAAGGCATTCCCCGACTGAAGATGATTATACAGAACTGCTAAATCTACTAGGACATAACTTCCTTGTTGGCGGTGACTTCAATGCTAAGCACACCCATTGGGGATCCAGACTTATAACAACAAGGGGCAGAAGGCTTTACAAAGCATGCCTCAAATACAATTGCGAGTTTTATTCTTCCAGATCACAATCTTACTGGCCATCGGATACTAGTAAAATACCAGACCTTGTTGACTTTTTCATTGTTAAAGGCATCAAACGAAACCACATAAGAGTCGAAGGTAATTATGACTTATCATCAGATCATACACCGGTGATTTTATCACTTAATGAATCAGAGATAATGGAAAAAATTAATCCTAAGCTTGTAAATAATAAAACAAACTGGAGTGAATTCAGAGAAAAGCTTGAAAGCTATATAAATCTCAGATCCCCTATGGAAACAAAATAGCAAATCGACCTTGAAGTAGAACAATTCATTGCCGATGTTCAACAAGCTGCAGAAGAAAGTACACCAACTTACTCGAGTAGGAAGCAAACTGACACAAAATACCCTGCCGAGATAAGAGAGTTGATATTGGAGAAGAGAAGAGCTCGAAGAACATGGCAAAATACTAGATTTCCAGACGACAAAACATCGTTTAACCGGCTAAGCAACGAACTGAAAATACAAATCTATGAATTCAAAAATGATTCATTAAGTAGATTCCTGAAAAATTTAACGACTTATGCTTCAACCGATTATTCGCTCTGGAAAGCAGCTAAGCGCCTAAAAAGACCGCAGTTACAAAACCCGCCAATAAAATCTCTAAACGGGAATTGGATCGGAAATCCGAAAGAAAAAGAACATCTTGCGAATGTTTTTAAGCCATTCCCAGCAAATACGTCTGAAAACAGCTTACAGTTTATTGATAAAGTCGATGAAGTTGACATACCAATTGTCACACTCAAAGAAATAAAAAGTATGTGTCGAAATCAACTATCGAACAAAAAAACACCTGGGTACGATCTAATAACTGCTCAGGTTATGAAAGAAATGCCATCAAAAGCCTTCATAAAACTCCAATTCATAATAAATGCATGCCTAAAGACCCAATATGTCCCACATCATTGGAAAATTGCTGAAGTAATTGTTATACCAAAGCAAGGTAAGCCACCAACAGAAGTGACGTCTTACAGACCAATATCGCTTATACCAATAATGGCAAAAGTCTTTGAAAAATTGCTACTGAAAGGACTAAGCAAAGTCATAGAAGAAAGAAATCTAATCCCAAATCATCAGTTTGGATTTAGAAATAAACATTCCACGATAGACCAAGTTCATAGAATAACGGATGCAGTTGAAAAAGCATTAGAAGAAAAACAAGTATGTTCGGCTATATTTTTAGATGTTGCTCAAGCATTCGACAAGGTATGGCATGAGGGGCTAAAGTATAAACTGCAAAGGGACCTACCCAGGCAGTACTACGAAATACTAAAATCTTATATCTCAAACCGGCTCTTCAGAGTACGGTATGATCAAGAATATTCAAAGCTATGTAAAATACAAGCCGGTGTTCCACAAGGAAGCGTCCTAGGACCTACCCTGTATTTGCTATATACAAGGGATATTCCAGTGGATAACAACACCATTACGGCTACTTTTGCAGATGATACTGCAATTTTGGCATCCAGTAAGTGCGTCGTCAAGGCTGCTGAGAAATTGCAAAATGCCGTCGACACCGTTAGTGATTGGACCAAAAAATGGCGTATCAAGCTCAATGAAGCTAAATCTGCACATATAAACTTTACAAATAAAAAGTTAAGCTACGTACAAATATTCATCAACAATCAAGATGTACCTTACGCCAACACGGCCAAATACCTTGGGATGAATTTGGATGCAAAGCTAAAATGGAAAGAGCATATCAAAAAGAAAAGGGAAGAGCTCAACTTGAAGTATAGAAAAATGTACTGGTTACTCGGTAGAAATTCTGACTTATCTGTCGAAAATAAAATAATGCTTTATAAACAAGTACTTAGACCTGTTTGGACCTATGGAATCCAATTATGGGGCTGTACAAAGAAAACAAATACTGAAATCATCCAAAAGTTCCAAAACAAAGTCCTTCGTGGAATAGTAAATGCACCATGGTATGTAAGAAATAGCGATTTACATCGTGACCTACAAATAGAAACAGAAGTTGTAAGAAAACATGCTGTATCACACAATCAGCGACTGCATAGTCATATCAACTCTGAAATGGAGTATTAAATACGAGAGGCAATGTTCGGAGACTAAGAAGAACCAAGCCACACGAGCTAATGGTCTAAAAGTCATGGGAAGCATTAAAAGTTTAAGCTTCCCTTAAAGCGATTATATTATTGAGAAAGAAAAATCTGTTGTCGATCGTTCATAGATTGGTTCTGATTACGAGGAGTTTTTAGCGAGGTAAGAGTCCCACACTACTTGGTGTCGAATACTGCCAAGTGTCTTTTGAAGATTTGACAAAAAAAAAAAAAAAAATTTCGTATTATTTTATTAAATTTTATTTTTTATCTATCTTCATTGCATTTGCAATTTAATTTATTATTTCATTTAATTTTATCATGGCCTGTGCTGCGGATAAATGCATTGAGAGCTCTAATAGTGCCCCTCTCTTTGAATGTTATGGGCCTTGCGATAAAGTATTCCATTCCAAATGTATCGGATCAAACAATGCATTTTTAAACAAAATAAGTACGTCTAAGATTGCATGTTGGTATTGTTCCGATTGTAAAAAGATATCAATATACCTACTGGCAATTAAAATGTTCAGTTTTAAATTGGATATCTTAAAACTATCGAAAGGATTTGAGGAACTCCTTAAGATTTTCAAGGATAGTGTTTCCAGTCTTACTTCGTTTTCTTCTCCACATAGTTCAGTGGATATTTCAACTTCTACTGATGAATTGGAGCCTATCATTATTGACAAGACCCAAATATTAGCAGACCTTCAACAACAAACGACTTCTGCTACCAGCTCGGCGTTAGCTTTATCCAAAAGCTCAAAAAAGCTCCTAAGCGTAAAACACTGAGAATCAATATGAACAAAGGTCAAGGTCTTGAGTCCACTGCGTCAGTAGCTAAAAATCCTGTCTCTACAGTTACCCAAGATGTAATTGAGTCCACTGGGTCAACGATCGAAAACTCGGACTCTATGGACACGCAGCCTGTAATTGATCCAGTTTCTCTGGGATTAAATGTCCTAATGGAAGCTGTTCCCAAACCTAGATCTCTTTTTATCTCACGACTTAAACCAGAAATCACTACGGAAGATGTTTTGCGACATCTGCATCTTTATACTTAACCTATCTTGATAAAATGCAATTCTCTCTAATCACTGATCCGAAGCGTTTTTATCAATTTATTAACGTCAAGACAAAATCTGACGGTCTTCCTTCAACACTCAATTTCCTTGACAAATCTACCGATGACCCCAAAGTAATTGTTAATCTCTTTGCTACCTTTTTCAGACAATCATATGCCAATGATCTGAATGATCCTGACCTTGACTATCACAGGTTTCTAATGAATAGCCCGCAAACATCTCTTGTCTTTCTTAATGTTTGTCCCCACTGTTTGTGATAAATTAAGGTTACTGGATGATGATTTCTCACCTGGTCCAGACGGAGTCCCTGCAATTTTCCCTAAAAAGTGTGCATCAGTGCTCTATCAACCCCTTGCTAATATTTTTCAACTTTCTCTTTCCCAGGCTGTTTTCCCTTCTCTCTGGAAAGAATCTTTTATCTTCCCAATTTTCAAAAAGGGCTGTAAAAACCAAATCTCGAACTATCGACCGATAGCTAAGCTCTCCGCCATCCCTAAACTTTTCGAAAGCATTGTGTACGACTCTCTGTATTTTCATTGTAAACCAATTGTCTCTTCACTTCAACAAGGATTCCTAAAAGGAAGGTCTACTACGACTAACCTTACCCAATTCGTATCAAAGACTCTCTTGGCCATGGAAAAGGGCAACGAGATCGATGTTATTACTACAGACTTTAGTAAAGCATTCGACAAAATTAACCATCAAATTATCTATCTCAAACTCAAAGCCTTTGGATTCCCACATTCAATTATCGAATGGGTCAAATCATACCTAGAGAACCGTGTGTATAGAGTGGTTTTTAGAAAAGCAGTTTCTAACCCGATATTTGCCTCTTCTGGCGTTCCCCAAGGCAGCCATATAGGTCCACTCCTGTTTGTGCTTGCAATAAATGAGGTAGCTAGTATTATTTCTTTCTCTGATCTGTCTATTTATGCAGATGACATTAAAATTATAAAAGTCATATCCTCTTCTCAAGATTCCTCTCTTCTTTAAAAAGACCTAAATGCTTTTCTTACTTGGTGCAATAAGAACTTTCTTGAGCTTAACGTTAATAAATGTCAATCTATGACTTTCTCGCGTAAACGCTTACCCTCTAGTCTTCGTACGTAATTACTTGAGCTGAATTGCATGAACACTAATCCACGTAACCTTCGTTCTGTCCCCTTCTTCCACCTCCCTACTCTCCGCACAAATTACGCTTATTTCAACCCCATATGCAGAATGCTACGTTCTGCGAATGCTGTTGGAAATACCTTTGACTTTTCCCTTAGTTCCTCTTCTCTAAGAAAAAAATCTATACTCCGCTTCCCCTTTCAACTTCTAAACCTTGCACTTCAACTTAGAATTAAGCATTGTATATTTGTAAATATATTTATTTATTTATTTGTTTATATTTTCTTTTTTTAAGTTTAATTATTTTTAAGTTAATCTATTGTTCTAATCGCTTGTAGTAAGCTTAATAAATCAAAATCAAAAGAGTATCCCCTCTGTTACGTCAATCAAATGTAATAAAATCAGTAAAAACAATAGCTTTGTTTCTTCATTTAAGTTAGTTGTTCCTCCTTCCCTCTCTAACTCTATTTTGAATAGTAATTCTTGGCCTGATGGTACACTCATTAAAGAGTTTAAATTACACAGGAAAAAACCAGTAAGAAGTGACCGGACACCTCAGCCAAAAAACTAAATAGAATTACCCTCTTTTACCAAAATGTTAGAGGGCTTCGTACAAAAATTACGAATCTTTATCTTAACTCTCATGTCTTCTCACATGATATATTTGCCTTAACTGAAACATGGCTCAATTCAAGTCATTTGGACACTGAGTTTTTAGCCAGGAGTTCTCAGTATATCGTAAAGACCGCCATTACGAAAAGCCTGAAGATGTGGGAGGTGGTGCATTAATTTCTGTAAGAAATACTTACATACAAGTCTTCTCAAATCACTTTTCCTTTTCCATTTACAATTGATGTCTTATGTGTCAAACTATCCGTACAGTTAAATAGTATCTATGTCGTAAACGTCTATATTCCTCCAAAGAGTCCTGTCTCAGCTTATACTGAGCTCTCTTTAGTTTTAGATTATGTAATGGAATTGTCGTGTCTGAAAAGCTATATTCTATTATTGGGCGATTTTAATTTGCCAGAAGTGAATTGGGTCCCTTCTAAAGACGGATCCTTTCAAGTAGCATCACTGACTTCGTCTCAAAAAGAGCTTCGTTTACTTGATAATATAATTTCCTCAGACTTACAGCAAATAAGTTGTATCAGAAACTTTATGAGTCCCATGCTCGATTTAGTTTTTTCATCTGACGCAGTTAGTACTGTGGTTCTTAAATCTAAGTATGGCATTACTAACTTAGATGATCTTCACCCACCTTTATATATTTTTCTGGATTTAACTTCTGATTTTATTGTTCGTAGTAACTCATTTGACTGTTCATACACTTTTGACTTTCGGAGAGCGAATTTCGATTTGCTTTCCGAAGAACTCACCAGAGCCGGTATAGATAATGTATCAGCTTCTAACAATATCGACGTTGCAGTCAAATGCTCTTACTTGAACTTGGAAAATTCTATGAACAAAATTATTCCCCGAAAAATCCTTAAGAATTCCTGCTTTAATCAGCCATGGTATACCAAAGAACTAAAGATTCTGCGAAATAAGAGGAATAAAGCCTGGAAATCCTACATTAAAACTCATTCTACAACTGACTACAGTGTTTATATTTGTTTTTTTGAAAACTTTAACACGCTCTCCAAAACTCTTTACTCCAACTATCTTAGACAGATGTCATTCTCTTTAAGGGATGAACCGAAAAGTTTTTGGCGATTTGTCAATTCAAAGAAAAAATCTGATGAGTACCCAGTGAACTCTATTTCTGGTGATACTCCACTAGAGAATACTAACGATATTTGTAATGCCTTCGCTAACCATTTTCAAAGCTCTTTCTGTCATACCCCCATAGTTTTCAGGAAAGTGTTATGCGACCTTTTGAATGTTAATAAATTTGTTTTTGAGCAGGCTTAAGGTCTATAAAAACAATGTTGTTATATGGTTGTTAACGACGTTTCGAGCATGGATACGCTCTTCATCCGGTCTGTTTATTAGGAAATAAATAAAACAATCGTCAATTAAAATGTTCAACAAGAACATAATGGTTAAAACAAAAACTTACAATAATACATGAAATTAGTTTTCACAATGAATAATAGGCAAGAACTCAAGGACTGTCATTTAGTCAAAAACATTTACATGACTATTTAAAATTAAAAATTATTTGGCAAACAAAAAAGTTTATACTATATCAACCAACTACGTAGGGAAATCTTTGTTTGTTCTGAAGATCAGCTGGCTGTACATGTTGCTGAGATTTTCACAATCAGATCTTCTATTTACTGTGTTCTCAGTGTTGAGAATGTGCAACATTTCCAGCAACATTCTCTTGTTGTAGTTTCTCTCTGTGTCTAGTATTGTAACGTTATCAAAGTCTGGCTTGTGTGATTCTTCAATACAATGTAATGCCAGTGCAGTTTTTGGTGCTCCCCCATTGTTGATGTCAGAACAGAACGGTGGCCGGAGAGTCGGTTTCTCAATTTTGGTTTTGATGTGCCTACATACACCAACGGACAAGGTGTTATTTCTACTACCCAAACAATTAATTTTGTAGTCTACATCGCACTTGTCCAACTTATCAATACTTCCCTTAGTTTTGGTAAACACTAATGACTTGAGCGTGTTGGTAGACTTAAACGCTATTTTTGTTGTGTTTTTGTCACGTATAGGTGCTGCTTTCATACGTGTTGACAGAGACGGGATAAAGAAAGCACTTTGTACAAAATACCCTGCCGAGATAAGAGAGTTGATATTGGAGAAGAGAAGCGAAGAACATGGCAAAATACTAGATTTCCAGACGACAAAACATCGTTTAACCGGCTAAGCAACGAACTGAAAAAACAAATCTACGAATTCAAAAATGATTCATTAAGTAGATTCCTGAAAAATTTAATGACTTATGCTTCAACCGATTATTCGCTCTGGAAAGCAGCTAAGCGCCTAAAAAGACCGCAGTTACAAAACCCACCAATAAAATCTCTAAACGGGAATTTGATCGGAAATCCGAAAGAAAAAGAACATCTTGCGAATGTTTTTAAGCCATTCCCAGCAAATACATCTGAAAACAGCTTACAGTTTATTGATAAAGTCGATGAAGTTGACATACCAATTGTCACACTCAAAGAAATAAAAAGTATGTGTCGAAATCAACTATCGAACAAAAAATCACCTGGGTACGATCTAATAACTGCTCAGGTTATGAAAGAAATGCCATCAAAAGCCTTCATAAAACTCCAATTCATAATAAATGCATGCCTAAAGACCCAATATGTCCCACATCATTGGAAAATTGCTGAAGTAATTGTTATACCAAAGCAAGGTAAGCCACCAACAGAAGTGACGTCTTACAGACCAATATCGCTTATACCAATAATGGCAAAAGTCTTTGAAAAATTGCTACTGAAAAGACTAAGCAAAGTCATGGAAGAAAGAAATCTAATCCCAAATCATCAGTTTGGATTTAGAAATAAACATTCCACGATAGACCAAGTTCATAGAATAACGGATGCAGTTGAAAAAGCATTAGAAGAAAAACAAGTATGTTCGGCTATATTTTTAGATGTTGCTCAAGCATTCGACAAGGTATGGCATGAGGGGCTAAAGTATAAACTGCAAAGGGACCTACCCAGGCAGTACTACGAAATACTAAAATCTTATATCTCAAACCGGCTCTTCAGAGTACGGTATGATCAAGAATATTCAAAGCTATGTAAAATACAAGCCGGTGTTCCACAAGGAAGCGTCCTAGGACCTACCCTGTATTTGCTATATACAAGGGATATTCCAGTGGATAACAACACCATTACGGCTACTTTTGCAGATGATACTGCAATTTTGGCATCCAGTAAGTGCGTCGTCAAGGCTGCTGAGAAATTGCAAAATGCCGTCGACACCGTTAGTGATTGGACCAAAAAATGGCGTATCAAGCTCAATGAAGCTAAATCTGCACATATAAACTTTACAAATAAAAAGTTAAGCTACGTACAAATATTCATCAACAATCAAGCTGTACCTTACGCCAACACGGCCAAATACCTTGGGATGAATTTGGATGCAAAGCTAAAATGGAAAGAGCATATCAAAAAGAAAAGGGAAGAGCTCAACTTGAAGTATAGAAAAATGTACTGGTTACTCGGTAGAAATTCTGACTTATCTGTCGAAAATAAAATAATGCTTTATAAACAAGTACTTAGACCTGTTCGGACCTATGGAATCCAATTATGGGGCTGTACAAAGAAAACAAATACTGAAATCATCCAAAAGTTCCAAAACAAAGTCCTTCGTGGAATAGTAAATGCACCATGGTATGTAAGAAATAGCGATTTACATCGTGACCTACAAATAGAAACGGTTACAGAAGTTGTAAGAAAACATGCTGTATCACACAATCAGCGACTGCATAGTCATATCAACTCTGAAATGGAGTCCGTATTAAATACGAGAGGCAATGTTCGGAGACTAAGAAGAACCAAGCCACACGAGCTAATGGTCTAAAAGTCATGGGAAGCATTAAAAGTTTAAGCTTCCCTTAAAGCGATTATATTATTGAGAAAGAAAAATCTGTTGTCGATCGTTCATAGATTGGTTCTGATTACGAGGAGTTTTTAGTGAGGTAAGAGTCCCACACTACTTGGTGTCGAATACTGCCAAGTGTCTTTTGAAGATTTCCTCCTGACAAAAAAAAAAAAAAAAATTTCGTATTATTTTATAAAATTTTATTTTTTATCTATCTTCATTGCATTTGCAATTTAATTTATTATTTCATTTAATTTTATCATGGCCTGTGCTGCGGATAAATGCATTGAGAGCTCTAATAGTGCCCCTCTCTTTGAATGTTATGGGCCTTGCGATCAAGTATTCCATTCCAAATGTATCGGATCAAACAATGCATTTTTAAACAAAATAAGTACGTCTAAGATTGCATGTTGGTATTGTTCCGATTGTAAAAAGATATCAATATACCTACTGGCAATTAAAATGTTCAGTTTTAAATTGGATATCTTAAAACTATCGAAAGGATTTGAGGAACTCCTTAAGATTTTCAAGGATAGTGTTTCCAGTCTTACTTCGTTTTCTTCTCCACATAGCTCAGTGGATATTTCAACTTCTACTGATGATTTGGAGCCTATCATTATTGACAAGACCCAAATATTAGCAGACCTTCAACAACAAACGACTTCTGCTACCAGCTCGGCGTTAGCTTTATCCAAAAGCTCAAAAAAGCTCCTAAGCGTAAAACACTGAGAATCAATATGAACAAAGGTCAAGGTCTTGAGTCCACTGCGTCAGTAGCTAAAAATCCTGTCTCTACAGTTACCCAAGATGTAATTGAGTCCACTGGGTCAACGATCGAAAACTCGGACTCTATGGACACGCAGCCTGTAATTGATCCAGTTTCTCTGGGATTAAATGTCCTAATGAAAGCTGTTCCCAAACCTAGATCTCTTTTTATCTCACGACTTAAACCAGAAATCACTACGGAAGATGTTTTGCGACATCTGCATCTTTATACTTAACCTATCTTGATAAAATGCAATTCTCTCTAATCACTGATCCGAAGCGTTTTTATCAATTTATTAACGTCAAGACAAAATCTGACGGTCTTCCTTCAACACTTAATTTCCTTGACAAATCTACCGATGACCCCAAAGTAATTGTTAATCTCTTTGCTACCTTTTTCAGACAATCATATGCCAATGATCTGAATGATCCTGACCTTGACTATCACAGGTTTCTAATGAATAGCCCGCAAACATCTCTTGTCTTTCTTAATGTTTGTCCCCACTGTTTGTGATAAATTAAGGTTACTGGATGATGATTTCTCACCTGGTCCAGACGGAGTCCCGGCAATTTTCCCTAAAAAGTGTGCATCAGTGCTCTATCAACCCCTTGCTAATATTTTTCAACTTTCTCTTTCCCAGGCTGTTTTCCCTTCTCTCTGGAAAGAATCTTTTATCTTCCCAATTTTCAAAAAGGGCTGTAAAAACCAAATCTCGAACTATCGACCGATAGCTAAGCTCTCCGACATCCCTAAACTTTTCGAAAGCATTGTGTACGACTCTCTATTTTCATTGTAAACCAATTGTCTCTTCACTTCAACACGGATTCCTAAAAGGAAGGTCTACTACGACTAACCTTACCCAATTCGTATCAAAGACTCTCTTGACCATGGAAAAGGGCAACGAGATCGATGTTATTACTACAGACTTTAGTAAAGCATTCGACAAAATTAACCATCAAATTATCTATCTCAAACTCAAAGCCTTTGGATTCCCACATTCAATTATCGAATGGGTCAAATCATACCTAGAGAACCGTGTGTATAGAGTGGTTTTTAGAAAAGCAGTTTCTAACCCGATATTTGCCTCTTCTGGCGTTCCCCAAGGCAGCCATATAGGTCCACTCCTGTTTGTGCTTGCAATAAATGAGGTAGCTAGTATTATTTCTTTTTCTGATCTGTCTATTTATGCAGATGACATTAAAATTATAAAAGTCATATCCTCTTCTCAAGATTCCTCTCTTCTTTAAAAAGACCTAAATGCTTTTCTTACTTGGTGCAATAAGAACTTTCTTGAGCTTAACGTTAATAAATGTCAATCTATGACTTTCGCGCGTAAACGCTTACCCTCTAGTCTTCGAACGTACTACTTCAGTAACGTGCCTATCCCCAGAGTTTCGTCTATTCGTGATCTTGGGGTTATTTGTGATAAAGAGCTGAATTTCCACTCTCACATTAACTATATTATAGCGAAAGCAAACTCCTCTCTTGGGTTTATCAAACGCTGGTCTAGAGAATTTTCTGACCCCTACGTCACTAAATCATTATTCAATATTTATGTTAGACCAATCCTTGAATATGCTAGTCAGGTTTGGTCTCCCTACCAAATAACTCAATCCCGTAGAATTGAAGCTGTGCAACGAAGATTTCTAAGATTCGCTTTGCGTAGATCGCCTTGGTCTGATCCGTTCATTTTACCTCCTTATGAAAGCCGTTTGCTACTAATTGACATGGTCACCCTTTCGAAACGTCATATCGCCGACATAATTTTCGTCCATCAGATCTTGGCCGGTACCATAGACTCCCCGGAATTACTTGAGCTGAATTGCATGAACACTAATCCACGTAACCTTCGTTCTGTCCCCTTCTTCCACCTCCCTACTCTCCGCACAAATTACGCTTATTTCAACCCCATATGCAGAATGCTACGTTCTGCGAATGCTGTTGGAAATACCTTTGACTTTTCCCTTAGTTCCTCTTCTCTAAGAAAAAATCTATACTACGCTTCCCCTTTCAACTTAGAATTAAGCATTGTATATTTGTAAATATATTTATTTATTTATTTGTTTATATTTTCTTTTTTTAAGTTTAATTATTTTTAAGTTAATCTATTGTTCTAATCGCTTGTAGTAAGCTTAATAAATCAAAATCAAAAGAGTATCCCCTCTGTTACGTCAATCAAATGTAATAAAATCAGTAAAAACAATAGCTTTGTTTCTTCATTTAAGTTAGTTGTTCCTCCTTCCCTCTCTAATTCTATTTTGAATAGTAATTCTTGGCCTGATGGTACACTCATTAAAGAGTTTACATTACACAGGAAAAAACCAGTAAGAAGTGACCGGACACCTCAGCCAAAAAACTAAATAGAATTACCCTCTTTTACCAAAATGTTAGAGGGCTTCGTACAAAAATTACTAATCTTTATCTTAACTCTCATGTCTTCTCACATGATATATTTGCCTTAACTGAAACCTGGCTCAATTCAAGTCATTTGGACACTGAGTTTTTTAGCCAGGAGTTCTCAGTATATCGTAAAGACCGCCATTACGAAAAGCCTGAAGATGTGGGAGGTGGTGCATTAATTTCTGTAAGAAATACTTACATACAAGTCTTCTCAAATCACTTTTCCTTTTCCATTTACAATTGATGTCTTATGTGTCAAACTATCCGTACAGTTAAATAGTATCTATGTCGTAAACGTCTATATTCCTCCAAAGAGTCCTGTCTCAGCTTATACTGAGCTCTCTTTAGTTTTAGATTATGTAATGGAATTGTCGTGTCTGAAAAGCTATATTCTATAATTGGGCGATTTTAATTTGCCAGAAGTGAATTGGGTCCCTTCTAAAGACGGATCCTTTCAAGTAGCATCACTGACTTCGTCTCAAAAAGAGCTTCGTTTACTTGACAATATTATTTCCTCAGACTTACAGCAAATAAGTTGTATCAGAAACTTTATGAGTCCCATGCTCGATTTAGTTTTTTCATCTGACGCAGTTAGTACTGTGGTTCTTAAATCTAAGTATGGCATTACTAACTTAGATGATCTTCACCCACCTTTATATATTTTTCTGGATTTAACTTCTGATTTTATTGTTCGTAGTAACTCATTTGACTGTTCATACACTTTTGACTTTCGGAGAGCGAATTTCGATTTGCTTTCCGAAGAACTCACCAGAGCCGGTATAGATAATGTATCAGCTTCTAACAATATCGACGTTGCTCTTACTTGATCTTGGAAAATTCTATGAACAAAATTATTCCCCGAAAAATCCTTAAGAATTCCTGCTTTAATCAGCCATGGTATACCAAAGAACTAAAGATTCTGCGAAATAAGAGGAATAAAGCCTGGAAATCCTACATTAAAACTCATTCTACAACTGACTATAGTGTTTATATTAGTTTTTTTGAAAACTTTAACACGCTCTCCAAAACTCTTTACTCCAACTACCTTATGCTATGTCCGCACCTGAAGTTAACCTGGGTTTCTTTCCAGGATGGTTTGAGTTAACCAAATAGTGTCCGCATATGCAAAAAAGTTTTCAGTTTATCTTTTTGTCTTAAGTTAAAAAGAGACAGACATAAAGTGTGAGCAGAACGTCAACGACGTATGAGAGAATTCATTCTCTCTCCACTCACATCCATTCTCTTAAATGTCAAATTTAATGGAATATTGGAAATAGTGCATTCAGCGCACTTGGTTTCGAGTAGGTTATCTCGAAACCCAGTGATTATAAAGGTTTCATTTTGTATGGCAAACCACTTGGTTATCATATTGGTTTGGGATTGCTTTGAGTTAAACAAGTTTAACTCTCAGGTGCGGACATAGCATTAGACAGATGTCATTCTCTTTAAGGGATGACCCGAAAAGTTTTTGGCGATTTGTCAATTCAAAGAAAAAATCTGATGAGTACCCAGTGAACTCTATTTCTGGTGATACTCCACTAGAGAATACTAACGATATTTGTAATGCCTTCGCTAACCATTTTCAAAGCTCTTTCTGTCATACCCCCATAGTTTTCAGGAAAGTGTTATGCGACCTTTTGAATGTTAATAAATTTGTTTTTGAGCAGGCTTAAGGTCTATAAAAACAATGTTGTTATATGGTTGTTAACGACGTTTCGAGCATGGATACGCTCTTCATCCGGTCTGTTTATTAGGAAATAAATAAATCAATCGTCAATTAAAATGTTCAACAAGAACATAATGGTTAAAACAAAAACTTACAATAATACATGAAATTAGTTTTCACAATGAATAATAGGCAAGAACTCAAGGACTGTCATTTAGTCAAAAACATTTACATGACTATTTAAAATTAAAAATTATTTGGCAAACAAAAAAGTTTATACTATATCAACCAACTACGTAGGGAAATCTTTGTTTGTTCTGAAGATCAGCTGGCTGTACATGTTGCTGAGATTTTCACAATCAGATCTTCTATTTACTGTGTTCTCAGTGTTGAGAATGTGCAACATTTCCAGCAACATTCTCTTGTTGTAGTTTCTCTCTGTGTCTAGTATTATAACGTTATCAAAGTCTGGCTTGTGTGATTCAATACAATGTAATGCCAGTGCAGTTTTTTGTGCTCCCCCATTGTTGATGTCAGAGCAGAACGGTGGCCGGAGAGTCGGTTTCTCAATTTTGGTTTTGATGTGCCTACATACACCAACGGACAAGGTGTTATTTCTACTACCCAAACAATTAATTTTGTAGTCTACATCGCACTTGTCCAACTTATCAATACTTCCCTTAGTGTTGGTAAACACTAATGACTTGAGCGTGTTGGTAGACTTAAACGCTATTTTTGTTGTGTTTTTGTCACGTATAGGTGCTGCTTTCATACGTGTTGACAGAGACGGGATAAAGAAAGCACTTTTGTAAATCGTTGGAGGGGGATCAGTAGGTTGTTCGGGGGGAAAGAATTCGAGAGCAGGGTGTCTTTAATGATGTCGACGTTTTTTTGACGAAAATTGTTGTTGCAGGTATTTAGAACTCGATCGATAAAATTTTGCGCAGTATTAAATATAACCTGTTTGGGTTGTTTTGAAAGGTAGTTAATAAGTCTGCCTGATGAGGTTGGTTTCTTATACCAATCAAAAATGATACCTCCATTATGTCTAACAACCCTGACATCAAGATATGGTAATGATCCATTTTCTTCGATTCCAACCGTGAATTGAATAAGGTTGTTGAAAAAATTAAGAGCTGTCAAAGTTGACTTGATTTCATTCCTCTTATTTTCAAACTCCACATAATTGCATTCTATCATACAAAAACGAAGCATCTCCATAAAATGTGATTTTTTGATGTTGGTGTGTTGCTTAGTGTCGTTCCATTTTTTCTCAATAACTTCTATTATCAAACGAATGGGTACATTTGTAAGTAAAGATACAACATCAAACGATACAAACACCTCATCTTCTTCCAACTTTAATGGAGTTACTATTTCTATAAACTTTTTGGAGTTTATAACATTATATATGGAGTTCTCAGTTATTTTTTGGAGAATTTTAACCAAATATTTAGATAATTCATAGCACGGCACAGAAGTTGATACGCAAATCGGTCTTAACGGCATGTTAACTTTATGGATTTTCGGCCATAAATTCGAGGACTGTTTGCCGTGTATGTCATCATGCGCTTCTTCTCGTATTCGTTAAGAATATTTTCATTATTTTTTTTTTTAATTTATAGGGTGAAGGTGAAAATTACCTTTACAAGCACGTCGACCTGAAAGATCTTTTGTGCTGTTCCCTTAGGTTTAATTACACGTAGTGTATAGGTTTGTTCATTCAAAGCTGAGGTCATGTAAGAACCTAAGAATCTTCGAGGAAGAGGTGTTTCTGATATCAAGGGGACAGGGGAACCCTTTATTGAATATTTTAAGCCTGGATCTAGCTAAGGCAGGGCATTCACATAAAATGTGTTCAGCTGCTTCTATGTCTTCAAGACAGAGACGACAGGTGTCATCTTGGCTGATGCCCATGTTTTTAAGATGATACTTGAGAGAGCAGTGTCCCGTGAAGAAGTCCGTAAGTAACTTTGCGTCACGTTTGCTCATGTCAAGAATTTCTTTCATACGTTTGTGGGATAAGTCAATGAATAGTTTTGACTGACGATGGCCATTTGAGTTGTTCCAGGTGCTGATCATCTTCTGTCGTTCCCAGGTAGCTAATTCGTTAATATTTTCATTAAACAAAGTTTTTATGTGTGTGTTGTTCGTAGTTTGAAGTTTCAACGTAGGATTATTCCTGAGTATCTGCCATCAAGTCTCTCATTTTGCTTACATACTCGTTTCTATATAATGCAACCGTGACATTACCTTTACCTGCAGGAAAAATATAGATTTCTTTATGTGTCTTCTTAAATTTCACTGTTTTACAACAAATTCTATCAATGAATTTATCAGATAATGAGGTTCGTGAAGAACGTAGATGGCTTTGTAAAATTTGTGTAAAATTTGCACGAGCATTTTCTTGGTCACCCTGTGCCAATGTTCTGATCATCTCTTCTCCATCTGTTATGATTTTGAAGAGGGGCAATTTGCTCTTTGCTATTGGCAATGCAAACTTCGGTCCCAGCGACAACAACCACTTGACGTCTTCTGGAAAATCCACTTCGGTCTTGTTTACAAACTAATTCTCATTAATGTCGATTTTCTTTGCAAAAACAAAAGCACTCTAAGAAAGTGCTTTTTTTCGTGCTCACTGGAATAGAAAAGACAAAATTCTTTTTTTATCATTGTATGTGTGCTATTTTTGACAGCCAACTCTTCCCGTTTGTTTTGTTCTGCAATTTATATAGAAAGAAGTTTTCGAAACTTTATTAATAAATGCACTAGGAAGAAACCTCCTCATCCAAATAATTGTACACAACACTTTGAACAAAATTATTCACAGAATGCCTTTCGTTTTGTGTAAGGAATTTCAGAATTTCAAACACTTCTTCGTTGGAATCAGAACTACATAGATGACGACTCATATATATTTTGATAATTTCAGCTAAAATTGAGCGATCCATTTTCACAAAATAGTTTATTGTTTATTTATATTATCTCTCTTTCACAGTCCTTTAACCAAAAATGCAAAATAATCAAACTACAAACTGGTAAACGTCAAATGTTTTGTGTTGGTGTACGTGAAAGTGCGTGTAAATCTTGATCTCTGAATCGAGATTCGTAAAAGTGCTTTTTCGGGGCAAAAAAAAAGTGATCTAGTGCCTCAATGTAACATATTTCGAGCAAAAAAGCACTTTTAAAAGTGCTTTTGTGTACCACTGGAAATCGACATAGAATTTAGGTTTAATTTGAGCCTCATGTCATGTTTTAATTTCTCTAGTTTTCTTTTCTTCTTACTGTGTCTATTTTGTGTTGTACATTACATTGGCCAGTGAAATAACTTGAACTTTCATCGGCATGCAGTTTGTTTTTGATGGCTTGTTCGGTTTTGTTTAATAGCAATTTCTGTTTGTGAATTTGCGAATGCTTAAGCAAGATGGCTATGTTGAGAAGTTTATTCTGGAAAATTTCTATGTTTGTGAAAAGTTTTTTCTCAATGTTTTTGTCTACTTCATAATTTGAGAATTCGAAAATGTTAGTAACACTTGATGAAGTATTTTGTAAGAAGGTGGGAATTAGTCCATATTCTCTACATTTGAGGAGGAAAATTAATGTGTTAGAGTTCTTACTTAGCGAAACGTTGATCCTACTAAATTTCTTGAGATTACTGCAAGCTTCGTTACCATATTTAATTTTGATGTTATTATAGAATTCTATTTTGATGAATACGGCGTGCCTGCCGTTATAATAGATTTCAGGAAAGTGTTATGCGACCTTTTGAATGTTAATAAATTTGTTTTTGAGCAGGCTCAAGGTCAATAAAAACAATGTTGTTATAAGTTGTTATATTTGTTATTTACAAATGTACCCATTCGTTTGATATATAATAGAGGTTATAGAAAAAATGGAACGACACTAAGCAACACACCAACATCAAAAAATCACATTTTATGGAGATGCTTCGTTTTTGTATGATAGAATGCAATTATGTGGAGTTTGAAAATAAAATTTATCAACAAAAACAAGGTGTACCTATGGGCAGTCCGGCGTCACCCATTTTAGCTGACATAGCAATGGAGGCCTTGTTGGAAGACGTCATTGGTAAATTAGCCTTCAAACCCAAGGTTATTACCAAATATGTGGATGATTTGTTCGCTATTCTGAAGAGGAATGAAATCAAGTCAACTTTGACAGCTCTTAATTCTTTCAACAACCTTATTCAATTCACGGTTGGAATCGAAGAAAATGGATCATTACCATATCTTGATGTCAGGGTTGTTAGACATAATGGAGGTATCATTTTTGATTGGTATAAGAAACCAACCTCATCAGGCAGACTTATTAACTACCTTTCAAAACAACCCAAACAGGTTACATTTAATACTGCGCAAAATTTTATCGATCGAGTTCTAAATACCTGCAACAACAATTTTCGTCAAAAAAACGTCGACATCATTAAAGACACCCTGCTCTCGAATTCTTTCCCCCCGAACAACCTACTGATCCCCCTCCAACGATTTACAAAAGTGCTTTCTTTATCCCGTCTCTGTCAACACGTATGAAAGCAGCACCTATACGTGACAAAAACACAACAAAAATAGCGTTTAAGTCTACCAACACGCTCAAGTCATTAGTGTTTACCAACACTAAGGGAAGTATTGATAAGTTGGACAAGTGCGATGTAGACTACAAAATTAATTGTTTGGGTAGTAGAAATAACACCTTGTCCGTCGGTGTATGTAGGCACATCAAAACCAAAATTGAGAAACTGACTCTCCGGCCACCGTTCTGTTCTGACATCAACAATGGGGGAGCACAAAAAACTGCACTGGCATTACATTGTATTGAATCACACAAGCCAGACTTTGATAACGTTACAATACTAGACACAGAGAGAAACTACAACAAGAGAATGTTGCTGGAAATGTTGCACATTCTCAACACTGAGAACACAGTAAATAGAAGATCTGATTGTGAAAATCTCAGCAACATGTACAGCCAGCTGATCTTCAGAACAAACAAAGATTTCCCTACGTAGTTGGTTGATATAGTATAAACTTTTTTGTTTGCCATAATAATGTTCCCACTTCAATATCTTTTCAGCTTTCAATCAAAACAGGCGTTTTCCCAAGCCTTTGGAAAAACTCCATTATCACTCCGGTTTTTAAAAAGGGTGATAAGATAGAAATAAAAAACTACAGGCCTATATCCAAACTGTCTTGCATCCCCAAACTCTTTGAGCAAGTTGTTTGTGACAGCCTCTCATTTTTAACAAAAAATATTATTTGCAGACAGCAGCATGGCTTTATGCAAAAAAGATCAACGGTAACAAACCTTCCTTCTTTTCTTCACAAATGTTCCAACACCCTCGAAAATGGGTCTGAGCTCGACTGTATTTACACTGATTTTTCCAAAGCGTTCGACCAACTCTCTCATGATGTCATATTATATAAGCTCAAGGCTTTTGGATTTCCTACAATATTTATTGGTCTTATCTCGAAAACAGAACGTACCAAGTAAAATTTCGTAACACCTTTTCGAATCGCTTCAATGCTCTGTCGGGTGTACCACAAGGCAGTCACCTTGGGCCTTTGCTTTTCATTGTTGCCATCAATGACGTTGTTTCGTGCAAGTCGTATAGTGAAATTCTGATTTTCGCAGATGATATGAAAATTTTTAAATCCATTCAAAACAGTTTTGATCACGTACTTCTTCTATAAGATATCGATAGCTTTGGAATATGGTGTAAAAAGAATGGTCTTAGTCTCAACCCCTCGAAGTGCCAAACTATGACTTTCTCTAAAAAACGAGAACCTAGTAATACTATGTATTTAATGTCTGGTTATTCATTATGTAATGTCTCAAGTTTTCGTGACCTAGGTGTTTACTGCAATATTAACCTTGAATTTAGTGAGCACATAAGCTCAATTGTAAGGAAAGCAAATTCTATGCTAGGTTTCATAAAGAGGTGGTCAAAAGAATTTGATGATCCTTATGTAACACTATCTTTGTATAACTGTTATGTTCGCCCTCATCTCGAGTACGCCTCACAAGTTTGGTCTCCCCTATATGAAATTCATAAACATCGTATTGAGGCAGTACAACACAAATTTATACGTTTTGCTTTGAAGGGTCTTCCTTGGGAAAATCCATTCAATCTACCTCCTTATGAACATCGAATTCAACTTTTGCAATTGCAAACCCTTAGGCAAAGACGTATCAACAATGACCTAGTATTTTTCCATCAGCTTTTGACTGGCTTTGTAGATGCTCCTTGCTTGCTCTCGTCCATAGGTTTTAACTACCGCGGAGGATCTCACCACTTGCGTAATTTGGAGTTGATTCATTGCCCCCATCATAGAACCAATTATGGCATGAATGAGCCGCTATCGCGCATGAGTAGATTATACAATTCTAACTCCCTACTTTTAGATTTCAACATTAATAAATATAGTTTAAAACAAAAATTTAAAACCAGTGCTCCACATGCATGATTTTTGTTCAATGTTTCTTAGTTTATTGTCTTTCAAAATATTTGTAGTTTATGCTTTGTTTTACTTCTAGTAGTTTTGTTTAATTATTATTATTGTATTTCATGTAAGGTGTTCTATATTGTATGTCACTATTTGTATTTTTTTTATCATATATATATTTCTTATTGCCCATGCAGTGTCGGGTTAGAATAGCACTGCAGCGCCTCCCCCCTTGTCGTAAAAGGCGACTAAAGGAACAATCATATCTAGACGAATAACATCAAAGTGAGTCTAGCGACACACATACCACCTAAAAACTCTCCCCAAGTATGCATGCAGATCCCGGGGTTTACACGACTGGAGATTACCGGTGTAGTAAAAGGGAAATCAAACTCAATAAATGGAGCATGCATATCTCGAAAAGGATGAAAGGAAAATTTTTGAAAAATTTTGAGCATTATTTAAGTACTTGCAAACTTAAGAAGCACTACCCCGCCAGGCAGTTCCATTGCTATGCATGGAGCTGATCCTGGACCGAGCAGCAATGTTCGGGTCAGAGCTATACGGATTCCGGGGGCTAGCAAAGTAATGCGACGAGTTGGACGAAAATTTAGAGTCGCGAGTTGGAACGTTGGAAGTATGACTGGTAGAAGTCTCGAACTCGAAGAGATGATGAGAAGGAGGCGAGTGGACATCTTGTGTGTTCAGGAAACGAAATGGCGAAACACAGCAAACAAAGCCCGTTTATTAGATGCAAAGACCAAGGCTTACAAGATGTTCTACTATGGAACAGCGTGTTGACCATTTTGAAGTCCAGTGACCGTTTGATGTCTCTTAAATTGGTGATGGAAGGAAAGGTCTGGAATATCATCAGTGCATATGCTCCCCAAATAGGGTGTGAGCAGGAGGAAAAACATGCATTCTGGCTTGATTTTCATAACCTACTTAAGAACATCCCAAAAGAAGAGTATTTGTTTGTTGGAGGAGATTTGAATGGACATGTCGGGAAGACAAACGAGGATTATGAAGACTGCCATGGAGGTTTGGGATTCGGCACCAGGAACACTCCTGAAGATATTCTAAATATGTGCAAGTCATACGGTCTAATCGTACTAAATACCATGTTCATCAAACAAGACCGACACCTTATCACTTACAGCAGTGGAGGAAATGAAACCCAGATTGATTACCATTTGGTAACCAATTACATGAAATCTCGGGTGAAAGACTGCAAAGTGATACTAGGAGAAGCTGCCGCTCAACAACACCGTCTTCTTTTAACTGAATTTTTTACGGATGCGGTGAAGGAAGAAGAAGGCTCCTAGGAGAATCAAGTGGTACAATCTGGAGAAAACCAAAGGACAGCAATTCATTTCGTATATGCAAAGTCAGCTGTGTAATACCATCGACGCAGTTTCAAATGCAATCACGGCACAAAATATGTGGGATCGCCTACAACGAACCAGCTTAGAGAGAGCCAAATCACTGTTAGGAGTCTCAAAAGGACACCACCAACAAGCTAAAGAAACCTGGTGGTGGGATGATGAAGCTTAAGCAGTGATTAGAAAGAAGAAAGCAGCTTTCGAAGCTTGGTCGAAGTGCCCCTCAAGAAATACAAATGAAAAAGCGCGTCTCAAAATGGAATACAAGAGCTGCAGAAAAGAAGCGAGGAAAAAGTGCGCCCAACTTCAAGCAAAAGGCACGGAGGGCCTGTATCGAGAGCTGGAAGAGATTTCTGCCCCAGCTGCTGAAGCAAATCAGGCAATCCAAGAGCTAAGACAAAGCAACTTGAATAAGGGAGCAACCATTTTCAGAATAGCCGCTCAGAGAAAGAGAAATGCGCAGGAGATTCGTTCGCCAAAGTTCATAAATGATGCTCAAGGACTGCTACTTGTGGATGACGACAAAATTCTTCACAGGTGGCGACAGTATTGTGATGATCTTTTGAATGAACAGTTTCCTCGGCGCCACTTTCCAACAGCTGCACCTAACTTTACGGAAGTATCCGACGTCACAGTCGAAGAAGTTAGGGAGGCAGTTAAGAACTCCAAAAAAGGCAAAGCGATTGGGCCAGACGAGGTACCATATGAGTTTTGGAAAAATATGGGACATCGGGTTGAGATGGCTCACGATTCTCATCTCCAAACTTATAAGAGGTGACAGTTTGCCTAATCAATGGAGGGAAAGTTTTCTTCTTCAGTTGACAGTTGGCAACCTTGGCTGCGAAATCTTGCCTTTATTTTCGAGTCCTCAACCAAAAGTTTTTCATTTCTTTATTAAACATTGTTAGTGTACTTATTAAATCTTCAAACCTGTGCAAAAGTTCATTCTAATACCTTTGTACACGAAACAATCAAAATCTTAGAAGTGCATTCGCTTAATTTTAATTAATTCATAATTTAATTTCGCGTTAATCGAAATTTTCTCTATCGTCAATTTTTTCTTGACATTCAGTTGTGTATTTGTGGTTCCTGAGTGTTAATTATTCAGCCATCTCCCTCATCACCAGGCAGCATATCTGACTTAATAGTGTCTCACATAAACTATATTATTGCGAAAGCAAACTCCTCCCTTGGATTTATCAAACGGTGGTCTAGGGAATTTTCCGACCCCTACGTCACTAAATCATTATTTAACACTTATGTTAGACCAATTCTTGAATATGCTAGTCAGGTTTGGTCTCCCTACCAAATAACTCAATCTCGCAGAATTGAAGCTGTGCAACGAAGATCTTTAAGATTCGCTTTGCGTAGATTGCCTTGGTCTGATCCGTTCATTTTACCTCCATATGAAAGCCGTTTGCAACTAATTGACATGGTCACCCTTTCTAAACGTCGTCGTGTCGCCGACATAATTTTCGTCCATCAGATCATGACCGGTACCATCGACTCCCCGGAATTACTTGAGCTTATTTACATGAACACTAATCCACGTAACCTACGCTCTGTTCCCTTCTTCCACCTCCCTACTCTCCGCACAAATTACGCTTATTTCAACCCCATATGCAGAATGCTACGTTCAGCCAATGCAGCAGGAAATACATTTGACTTTTCCCTAAGTTCCTCTTCTCTCAGAAAAAATCTATACTCCTCTTCCCCTTTCAACATCTAACCCTTTCACTTCAAATTAGAATTAAGCACTGTATATTTGTACATATATTTATTTGTTTATATTTGTTTATATTTTTTTATAAGTTTAAATATTTTTAAGTTCAAATTTATGTTCTAATCGCTTGTAGTAAGCTAAATAAATTAACTTAAAAAATTAACTTCTTCCAATGTACAAGGGAAAGGATTCGGGACTTTCTCTTCCTCCGAAATTTAATTGGAGTGACCAGAATAGAGAGATTTTTCAGGACCGTCTAAACAGTCAGATCGAAGTATGGGTAGCCACAGAAGTCCCAGAGAACCCCGATCTAGACACACTCGTATCCTTCATAAAAAATGCAGCTTGTCAAAAAACGTTTGAAAGAAAGGTCATTACAAATAAGCAAAAGTGGTTCGATAAAGAGTGTGTGGCTGCAAGAAATCTTTCTTTTGCATACTTAAAGTTACTCAGAACGTCAAACAACATAAACTTTAAAGTCCTGTATGCTTCTGCGAACAAAAAATACAAAGAGTTTTGTAAACTTAAAAAACGAAACTTCGACCTCAGAAACATTGAAACAATAAACAAAGCTAAAAATGCATCGGATTTCTGGAAAGCAGTTAAACTTTTGAGTGGAAAGACGACTTCAATGTCTGCAGATCTGCACATAGACCTTCTTAAAACACATTTCTCGAGTCTTCTTAACACAACCGAAATATCGCCGCCAATTCAATATGCAATCCCTTTAATAGCCGATGAATTCCTTGATACTCCTTTTTCTCTATCTGAAGTTGAAACAGCTATACTAAACTCCAAAGATGGCAAATCCCCTGGTGAGGACAGAATACCTTTCGAATTTTTTAAACATCTCACCCCCAAATTTCTACAACTTCTTACTGTCGAATTCAACAAAATTTTTGAGACGGCCGACGCTCCCATGAGTTTTCGATCAGCAATCATTTTTCCCTTGCATAAAAAAGGTAACCCCGAAGATCCAACAAACTACAGGGGCATCTCACTTTTAAACACCGCGACAAAGCTTTTTAGTTCAGTATTACATACAAGATTAACCAATTGGATTGAACGTAAGGAAATTTTGACAGAGTTTCAAGCCGGGTTCAGGAAAAATTACTCAACAGTCGATCAAATATTTTCTTTAATAAATATAGCCGAAATCTACAAGAAAAATGGTAAAAAGCTGTATGCCTTCTTCGTCGACTTTCGTGCAGCGTTTGACTCCATTCCTAGGGAAGCTCTCTTCTACAAGCTCTACAATTATGGAATCTCTTCAAAAATAATAACAGTCATCAGAGCAATGTATAGACAAAACGTGGCACGAGTGTGGGATGGGAAACAACTTTCCGATGAGTTTCAAACCTCAATTGGAGTAAAGCAAGGATGCGTATTAAGTGCGCTACTATTCAGTCTATACATAAATGATATAACAAACTCAGTGAAAGGTGGTATAGTGCTTAGTGGAAAATCCATTCCCGGTCTCATGTATGCTGATGACATAGTCTTCCTGGCCGAATCTATAGACGGTATGCAGATGATGATGAACCGACTTCAGTGCTATTGCAAAGTCTGGAACTTATCAGTTAATTTATCAAAGTCCAAAATAATGATATTTAGACGGGGTGGAGGAAGATACTCTAGAAAGGAAAAATGGACATTTCAAGAAGAAGTAGTAGAAATAGTTAAGGAGTACAAGTATCTGGGTGTCTGGATTACCCCGAACTTAAATCTCGATAGACACCTTAGAGCAAAAGTAGCAGAAGCTAAGCGTGCAATGTGTTCCGTATGGAGAAGTTGCTATTTGAGAAACGACGTTTCACATATCGCCAAATATAAAGTTTTTCGAGCAACCGCAACTGCAATTCTTTTTTACGGCGCGCAAGTGTGGGGATACCTTCCGTTCGATGCAGTGGAAAAGTTCTTCCGTTTCTTCATCAAAAGCATCTTTAGGCTGCCGAGTACGACACCCAACTATATGCTGCAGCTAGAAACAGGAACAGGCCCCCTTTTCTTAGATACTCTCAAATTACATTTCAATTATGTCACAAGAGTTATGGAGATGGGAGAAAATAGGATTCCGAGGCTTGTACTAAGTCACATTATTAATTCCAGAGGAGCATGCGTAGGTGAGTGGTATAAATTGGCGAACGATTGATCAACAACGTTTTCAATATCAACGGAAGATAACTTTTCTTCGCTCAAAACGAAATTTGATATGTTGTTGATGAAAATCGGAAACAGGTTGTACGATAAGTCAATAGAGGAAGCGCAATCATCATTATATAGAGTGTATTACAGCAAAGTTAACCACTTTTTGGAAAACAAGACCTACTTCTTGACCGATTACACTATACATAAAATCAGTACAATCTTTAAAGTCAGAGGTGAACTCCTCAGTTTAAACTTCATCCCTCACCGTCCAGATCTTCCTTTATTGTGTGATTTATGCAATCGAAGAGAACGTGAAGACGTGTTTCATTTTTTGGGAGTGTGTCCAATTCTGAAAGAATTCCGCAAGAGATACCTAGGAATAGATATACTTAGCGTAGAGGAAACCTTAAAATTGATGAATGGAGAACGAGGGTGGGAACCCCTATACCAGTATTGTTTGAGTGCCTTACGATACAGAACATGTATAATCAACGAAAGCTTTTAATATATAAAATATTGTATGCAAAATTGGTAAACTTCACTTATGAAAACTTTATATTAAACTTTTCTTTATTAAAATTGTTTATAAAACTTAAAATGTAAATGTCAGTCTGGTAGACGGCCATAGGCCAAACCATTTTTAAGACTTAAGATAAACTTACAAAAAAAAAAAAAAATTGTGAACAGTATAAAAATTTTGAAGTCAATAAAACTAACTAAAAACTAACTAACTAACTACAAGGGAAAGGGAGATACCAGAAGCTGTGACAACTATCGTTCGATCAAGTTGATGTCCCATACTATGAAGATCGTTGAGCGGGTTTTGGATAGCCAACTGCGGAAAATAATAAAGCTGTCTGATGACCAATGCGGGTTTGTCGCGGGTAAGTCAACTACAGACGCAATCCAAAGTATAAGGATCATTATGGAAAAACACCGAGATGCCTTAGAAGATTTGCATATTGTGTTGGTTGACTTCGAAAAAGCATTCGATCGACAACCTCGAGATCTGATATGGGTGGCCCTCAGACATCGAGGAGTTCCTGAAGCCTATGGCGAATAATTATGGACATGTACGAGGGAGCACTTACAAAAGTGAGATGCCCAGCTGGAGTCACCGAAGAATTCCAAATAACAGTAGGTGTACATCAGGGAAGTGTCTTGAGTCCACTGCTCTTTATTGCTGTTCTGGATTGTTTGCTCGAAGGAAAAGTAACGGACAATAAAGTAAAACAATTATTCTTTGCTGACGATGGAGCCATCATAAGCGAGGATCCTACATCCCTGCAACGAGCACTTGACGTTTGGATTGATGTTCTGGAAGGAAATGGGTACCGTATTAGCGCTAAAAAGACTGAATACCTGTGCTGCCCTTTTTCTGATCCAGACAAGCCTATTCCAGACATTTATTTGAATGGAAATGTGCTTCCCAAGTGTGAAAAGTTTAAATATCTGGGATCTATGATCAATAGTGAAGCAACTTGTGATGACGACATCAATCATCGAGTAAGCGTAGGGTGGATGAAGTGGCGAGAAAACTCCGCTATCTTCTGTGATCGAAAAATGCCCCCTAAGCTGAAGGGAAGACTCTACACAGCAGTTGTCCGTCCAGCTCTGACATACGGTTCACAATGTTGGACAATGTACAAAAAGTATGAGAGCCAATTGACGGCAGCCGAAATGAAGATGCTTCGGATGACAGCAGGAGTAACAAAGCTTGATCGAATTAGAAGTACTAAGATCCGTGGAAGCCTTCATGTCAAAAGTACCATCTTGGACAAAATTCAGCACGACCGGCTCAGTTGGTATTGTCATGTTTAAAGGAGAGATCCGCAGAACCCCGTCCAAAAGGCAATATCATACAACGATTCAACAAATTCGCGACGAAAAAGAAAAGGCAGGCCAAAACACTCCTGGTACAAGCAAATGCAAAAACAGCAGCATTTGGTTGGCCTCAGACATGGAACAATCCAAAACCGGGAGGCTTGCCGACGCTTTCTGAAGTCAACGCGGCGTACCCCACAGGCGGATCACTAGTGTTAAGCAGAAAAGTGAGAGAGTTGTGATCGCTTCAAGATCACTTCTCGTAACGCCGGAAATGGAAAGAAGAAGATATATATTTCTTATACGTTCTCTTTGTGCTGGTGTTGGTGTTTTCTAACCTCTAACATTGTATTTATGATGAAGAGCGTAGATAAGTACGTACAAATGAGCTTGCTCCAAGCTTCGTGCGACTTAGTCTCTGAGATGCAAAAAAAAAAAAAAATTCCACAAGCGTCCATGTTTTATTTTTCCTAAGTCAGTCCATCTCCTCCTTAATTGCTGCTAACCATTCATGCGAATTCTTACAGACTTTGGCTTCCTCTTTGGTTTTCTCGCCCCAAAAATCAGGCCATTGATCGAGGTCATCGCTCTTGCAGTGTGACCACGAGTCAGTTTTATAATGAAGTTGTGATAATGAAAGTAGTCATTGTGAATAAATGCTATAATTTGACATTTGAATTAATTTCAGTAATAGTCGAACGCAAAAATACAGACGATAACGACCGAATTCAAAATTGAAAGTATCGAACAATAAGAATACACAATACCAAATTTCATTCTCGATGTTCGACTATCGACAACCGTCGCGTCGTGTATCGACAGCCAAACGACACTCGCAAGAAGGGCCATTGTGTTTGGTGCTTGAGTCTTTTTCGATGTAGGAGCTTCTGGAGAAATTTGGTGCACTTTTCTATTGCTGTTAGGCATATATAACGTAAAATTGAGGTTATGCTTTCGCTACTGATTGCAACTCTTAGATTATAGCTTAATACATTAAAACTCACTTGCATCTCGTATACGGTAGCCTTTTGCGGTTTTCGTTTCACTATAGAACACTAAACAGTCTTATTTTGTGTGCAAAATATAACAAAATTTTGATTTAAAAATATGATCAAACTAAAAGACAACCGCTCGTTTTACTTGACAGTGATGTCTATACTAATAAGACTTATCTATTATTATCAAAGATATTAAACGATATGATTTTTAACTGACCCCTTGAAATATGAAAATCTATAAATTGATATAATTCATTAAAAGATTTAATTGATCTTGCAATCTTTAAATTCATTACAGCCATAGTTTGCTCTATGCCCTGTTTGGAATAGAAAAGGTCTATCTCTTAATACTCTCATTGGAACATAGATTGGAATCATGGAGAGTAAGAAGGGGCTAATAATTCGGTAGCTCAATACGTCTTTTACAAACATAATTTCTTGAATGCGCTTCCTGGAATTGAGGGTTTTAAGTCCCAAAAGCTTACATCTAGCAATATATGATGGCTCGAAATTCCAACGTAATTTGAAAAATATATATTTTCTAAAACGTCTCTGCACTCTTTCAATACGATCAGAATGCAGCATAGACGACGGACTCCACACGACATCAGCATATTCAAGAACTGATCTAACTAAAGTGGTATAAAGAGAAACAAAAGTGTAAGGGTCGCGGATGTCAATAGAGTTTCTCTTGACAAATCCGGAAAGAGAATTTGCTTTCGCAACAATGTAGTCTACGTGATAGGTAAAAGAAAGCTTATCATCGATAAATACACCGAGTTCTTTTACTTTGGTAACACTCGATAAAGGGAATTGGTCTATGCAGTAGTTGTGGATAAGAGTATTTTGGGATTGTGTACAGGGTCAAAACATTTACGTACGTTTAACATCCAACAATTATTGACACCATGTGTATAAGCTGTTTAGATCTATTTGCACCTTTAAGCAATCTTCATAACAGTTAATTTGTCGAAAAAGCTTGAGATTATCAGCATACATAAAATATTTACAGTGATTAAACTGATGAACAATATCATTAATAAAAATTATGAAAAGGGTAGGTGCAAGATGACTTCCTTGTGGAACTCCAGAGGTGCAGGATATCAACCGAGAGGAAGTATTGTCAAGGCCAAATTTTAGAGATCTACCACGTAGAAAAGATGAAATCCACTTCAATAAGGAAGAATGAAAACCAATATGTTCTATTTTTTTTAAGAAGCCAATGGTTTACAGAGTCGAAGGCTTTACTGAAGTCCGTTTAAATCGTGTCAACCTGGAATCCATTCTCAATAGAATTGCTTGCAATAGACGTGAAATGCATCAGATATGGTGTAGTTGAACGACCAGTGACAAAACCATGCTGAAATTTGGTATGTGTTCCTTGATGTGAAACTCAATCTAGATTTTACAATACTTTCAAAGAGTTTGGGAATAAATGAAAGCTTACAAATACCACTATAGTTTTCAACATTATTCTTAACCCCAGACTTAAATATAGGGACTAGAAATGACATCTTTCAATCGTCCAAAAATACACCTTCTAGTTGAGAAATATTAAAAAAATTTGGCAAAAGGTTTGTTTATTGAGCTACAGCAATTTCTCAATAAAATTGCAGGAACTCCACCTACTCCAGGCTATTATTAAGCTTAAGACTATTAATAGCCGACTCGATTTCATCAATTTCTATATATAACCGACCCATAACAATAAGCGGACTGGTACCCATATCAGGTAATAAAGAACGAACTGGGGCAGAAAACACAGATTCCAAAAATTGAGCAAAAAGTTTAACATAACTGTTAACGTCGCTGGATATTTGATTTTTGTAAAACGTTTCGTTGGGAAAAAAAACTTGAAGAGCAACAGTGAGCTTTACTAAAAAATTGATTTGTATTTAATTTTGACTTTGGACACCAAGCTAACCGCCAATTTTTCAAAAAACAATGTGTCAAAAACTATAAGGTCCGTTCGTTGAACTTTCCCCAGGGTTGACCCAGGTTTTCTTGACAACCCTATGAGTTGGGGTTTTCCAGTCCTCAAAAAACGCTCATCCATAAATCTCTACACATCTCTGTCATTAAAAAAAAAAAAATACATGCCATTTGACAGCCCTCAACTCGCCAAAGCAAAAAGCTGGGGTAACTCTTCCCGTTTGTTTTGTTCTGCAATTTTCTGCAAAATTTTTGGTTTTTCAAGTGCGGTTTTAATTTATAAAACTTTAAACTAGATGACGACTCATATAGATTTTGATTAATTACAGCTAAAGTTGAGCGATCCATTTTCACAAAATAGTTTATAGTTTATTTTCTATTATGTCTCTTTCACAGTCCTTTAACCAAAAATGCAAAATAATCGAACTTCAAACGTCAAATGTTTTGTGTTGGTGTACGTGAAAGTGCGTGTAAATCTTGCCTCTGAATCGAGATTCATAAAAGTTCTTTTTCGGGGCAAAAAAAAAAAAGTGATCTAGTGTCTACATGAAACGTATTTCGAGCAAAAAAGCACTTTTAAAAGTGACATTTCAGGGCAAAACGTATGAATCTGTGTTGTACTGCCTCAATACGAGATTTATGAACTTCATATAGAGGTGACCAAACCTGAGAAGCATACTCGAGATAGGGACGAGCATGACAGTTGTATAAGGAAAGTGTAACATAGGGGTCGTTAAATTCCTTTGCCCATCTCTTTATAAACCCAAGCATTGAATTTGCTTTACTTGTTATGAGGTTGATGTGTTCACTGAACTCAAGGTTAGTATTAAAAATGACACCAAGGTCACGGAAATTCGAGACTTGAGATTATGATTGCTGAGATATTGAATAATTTGCAATGCAGGGAATCCTTTTGCGTGAGAACGTCATACTTTGACACTTGGAAGGGTTCAAACTAAGACCGTTTTTAGAACACCACGTAACAAAACTGTCGATATCTTTTTGTAATAAATTGCGATCTGACGAATTTTCAAAAGATTTAAAAATCTTCATGTCGTCAGCAAAAATTAGAATATCGCTGCATGATATGCAAGAAATCACATCATTTATTGCAATAATAAAAAGCAAAGGACCAAGGTGACTCCCTTGTAGCACACCAGAAAGACCACTGAAAGAATTTGACAACACGTTACAAAACTTGACTTGATAAGACCTATTTTTTAAGTATGAACTTATCCAAACAATAAATACTGGTGGAAATCCAAATGCTTTTAGCTTATATAATATAATATTATGAGAAAGTTGGTCGAAGGCCATAGAGAATTCAGTGTAAATGCAGTCTAATTCATACCCTTTATTGAGTGCATTAGAGCATTTATGGTAAAATGAGAGAAGATTAGTAGCTGTCGATTTTCTTTTCATAAATCCGTGTTGCTGATTACAGATTATGTTCCTTGCAAAGAATCATAAACTTTCGCAGACTACTTGTTCAAACAGCTTAGGAATGCATGAGAGCTTTGCAATTGGCCTGTAGTTTTTTATATCTATTTTTTCACCCTTCTTGAAAACAGGGGTAATAAATGTAACGAAATATGTTTCTTTTATTTAAATAAACACAAATGAAACCACTAAACAAATTATATCGCGCACGAGTCGGAAAACACTTTATGTAAACAACACTTATGACAGGTGGAGGAAGGTCTTGTCAATTTGACACATAAAAATTCCCTAGTAGGTGGTCAGAAAGTGGTTAGGAAAGAGAAAGATGGTTTAAGCATATGCTAAACTCGTTTATATGGTAGATGTTATAAATGTTGCTAAGAAGGAAGATAGGAATTGTTTAGAGCAGGGAAAGGAGAAAAAAAGAACGTTATGACCTCTCAAATAAGCGGTGAAACATAACATTGAGATTCTGAATCCGTTTGACATTGTGCTGTTTGCGTCATTAGCAAATTCAAAGTCAAACGGACCAGAAGTTCCAAGGAAAACCAATTTCATGGTTATTTTGCCGATGAAGGTTATTTCGTTCGTGTAAGTTTTTTTCAAGTAAATAGTTTTTTTTAAAGTGTATAACGTATAATTGTTATAGATAACTAGGAATATTTTGTACTTGCTGAGAAGTAAAATTGCCCAGAAGTTTTCTGCAGGAAATAATATATATTCAGCTGCCATAATTTAGCAGGTAAAATTTTCTGTCGGTGAATGGTTTGCAGCCATACTTATTTTCTTTTATGGTACCAAAAGTACCTGTATTTATTTGAATAGGAAGCACCTTACCTGAGAGAATAAAAATACACTTAATTAATTAAGTGGTGCGCTACATATTTAACTAGCCTGCAAGTAGGCTCTTCGTCAGGAGAGATATAAAGGTGGTGTAATCCGGAAGGAAAGGCTTCGGATATTGAGTGTAGGAGGCTGATTTCAAACCTTTCGAGGCAACGAGCAAATTTATGTTAATTAGTGTGTGCTCAGTTTTTTTTTTTTTGTTCTTAATTCTTTTAAATTTTGTGAAGTGAATCCGATATTAACAGCAAATACGCGCGTTAACGTAATTTTAATTTGTTTGCCAGTTTATATATATTGATTTTAATTAGCTTAAAAATTCGAGAACAAAAGCGAAATAGTAGTTACGACGGGAAAGACCATCGAGGATTTGGATGCTGTGGCCCCAACAACGAAATCATCGACACTTGGTAAGTCTTTTATGCGCCCTGTCACTTTTTACTATATTAAAATTTACATATATATATCTGGTTTTTGGGGTTAAGTGGGGACCATTGCTTGCTTTAAATTTAATCGTGTAAAAGAGGAAGTTAAATCCCGGTATTTTTTTTTTGTCTTGCGTGTATTGAAATTAGTTTCGGATTCGTTATTTTTTTTTATAATTTCATTAATTGTATAATTTTAATCTGTTTGGTTAATTACGTGCACAAAGAGCTACGTTTAAAAATTTGAATACATAGAAAGTGCTAAGTACATTTAAAAGAATAATACAAAGAACATAGAAGTTGAATATTTTACAAGTCCAGTTGCTTAAATTACTAATTTAAACATACACACATCATAAAGTAAACATAAAGCCAATCACGAGCAAGAAATACACACAATTACGACGCATGTAAATAGTATTGTGAAATATGAGTAGGAAATTTTCAAATATATGAAATCGGAAATTGAAGATAAAATGTGTATTAACTAAATTGATCAAAATGGGATGAGGAGTCTAAAGAGGAAAGGATGATCGCTTAGGTAGGGGATGATGCCAGTTAAGGGTCACCGAGGCGAGTAAGGTGACAAGGTAGGGAGGGTAGAGGCAATTTCTCGTGTGCTAAAAACACCTTGACAGCACGAAAGTCTGGCATGATTTTTGTCAGCGGGTTTAAGGGGTCAAGTTCCCACGCCCAACGGCGAGCAGGAGCCGGACCAGCATGCCAGCACGACCCCGATGAAACCAATAGCCCGTTACATAAAAGACTTCTTCCATAAACTAGGAAATTTTCCGGACTTCAAAGAAAGCTTTAAAAGGTATTCGAGAGGAAAGGCTTAGCGTAAAGAACACTTTTTTAAAATAGGTGGTATCATATCCGGACCAGATGAAACGTCATCATTTAGAGAAGAAAGGTAATGAATAATTCTATCACTGTGAAATGGGGATACTATTAAAACTTACTTGCGAACAGTGAGTTAAATACTCAAAATAGTTTTCATCAATTTTGAGAGATGTACTACAAAAAGAGCCACAAAAATGATTTGCAAAGGCATTGCATATGTCAGGAGTATACTTCAAAAAATTGCTATTATAAATAAAATTGCTGGATAGCCGTCTGATTTCTTTTTGGAGTTAACAAAGGACCAAAAGCTTTTTGGGTCATTTTTAAGAGAGCAACTCATTTGAGTTACATAGCTGGAGTAAAGATTTTGAGAAAGCGTTCTGAAGTCTTCAAAAAGACTTATGAACACTTGGTGGTCAGTTAGGGAAAGAGTGGTCAGATAAGTTTTCCAGGCCTTGGTTGTTTTATTCCGCAGAACTTTCAGTTCTTTGGTAAACCACGGCTGGCAATAGTTTTCTTTTTCAATCAATTTTAGCGGAATTGTTTTATTCATGCAATCTTTTAAGATAAAGTAGAAACAAGTGACTGCTTCGTCAAGATTTGCTAGAGTTGATATATTTTCAATACCAGCCCTGCTTAATTCATCCGAAAGCAAAAAAACACATCATGTGAGAAAACGAGAGAATAAATATAAATCTGCAGTTTTACTGCGAAGCCCTCTAACATTTTGGTAGAAGAGGGGAAATCTATTTAGTTTTTTGGAATACTCTTTAAAAAAATTTTATTCTTTTTGTTGTAGCTAGAGAATTCTTTGACAAGAGCACCAGCTGGCCAAATATTACTGTCACAAAGAGAGTCAAACAATAAGGGTGGGACAAGCAATTTAAAAGACGAAACAAAACTATCAGTTTTACTTATTTTAAAACATTTGATAAAGTTTTCACTAGGAATAAGTTTCTTTGTAACTCAATAATGCAAAACATCCTTCGATATGAGCTCAGGTCTCAGCCGAGATACAAAAATGGATCTAGGTTTGGGGACTGCTTCCATTCGAGTAATAGATTCTAAAGGAACAGCATCCAAATCGTTGCTTACTGATGGTGAACTATTTGCAACCAAATCAACTACATCAGTTTGTTCTAATGGGACTGAAACGCTCTTCATCTTTTTAGAATTGCTTCTCAGAGTCTTTCGCTTTGAAGGAGGACTCTGTTTAGTGGAAGCAACGCTATCACTGCTTCTTTTGGAGAGGGGTTCCCCTACCACCAACAAGTGGGGTCATTATCTACACCTTTCCCAAGGTATGTTCTAAAAGAAAGGAATTAGTTGAAAGAGATGTATGGGGGATATTAGTGGTTAAACGGAGAAAGCAATAACAAAAAATCACTCAAAACACACTCAACATGAGAACGGAAAATAATGTCTTACCAATACAACTATAGATAACACAAAACTATCCAATGGGTCCAAATGAGGGACCCAACTGATAACTAATATAATTATATTATTGCCCTGTCGGGTGTGCCACAAGGCAGTCACCTTGGACCTTTACTTTTCATTGTCGCAATCAATGATGTGGCCTCATGCATTTCTTATAGTAAAATTTTGATTTTCGCAGACGATATGAAAATTTTTAAATCCATTATGAATGCTTCTGATCGCGTACTTCTTCAAAAAGATATCGATAGTTTTGTAATATGGTGCAGTAAGAATGGCCTTAGTCTCAACCCCTCCAAATGCCAAACTATGATTTTCTCTAAAAAACGGGAACCTTGTAAAGCTGTGTATTCGATGCCTGGTCATTTATTATGTAATGTTTCAAGTTTTCGAGACCTTGGTGTTTACTTCAATATTAACCTCGAATTTAATGAGCACATTGTTGCGGTAAAATTTACCACAACAAAAACCATCTTACGATAGTTTGTCTCAAAACCCTTTCTCTTAATTTTGGTCGCAGCTGCATGGTTCTGGGTGAGTTGAGGGCAGCCATGGTCCCATCAACCAGTGGCGTACTCACAGAGAACCCTGCAAAAGCAACCAACCATTTTCGAACAGAACGGGCGGTTCTGCAAAACTCTCTACCCATCCTAGTCACTTCCCAATTCCTTTTTACCTACCCCATCTTTCCACCTGGATTATCATCAATCGTGTCGAGCCAGCAGGTTGGCTGGAGACTCGCACGCAACTCTGTGTATGAATATTGGCTAATGACAGAAGGAGTCTGTCCAAATGATCAAAAACACAAACCAACACTAACCATATCATACTACATCACATGCACAAACCACACGAAGAACCAATTATTTCACAAGACGCACCATATTAATCATCACATACACAAACCCATATTCATACACAAATAGTAATCACACACACACGCATACCTACACTGAGGCAAACAAACCATTCATCCAACACAAATCATCCATCACACACATATAACTACATACACACAAAATAGTCATCATTCACATACAATCACACTGATACATAAATCGATCAACATCAAATCATCAATGGCAAAGTACCCAACGAAAACACTTTTCTATGGCCGAGTGCCCGACTTTTAACTTTAAATTTAACTTTTAATAATCGCCACTTAAATTTCTTTTGCAAGGAAAACACGATATCAGCCAGTCTTCCCCTTCTAGCAAAATCTGAGCAAAAGTCCACCAGACATAGATTTTTTTCAAAATTCGCGTTTCTTTTTACTCCTTCTACTCAAAACATTTTACTACGGCATTTAACTTGAAACTTTTTGATAGACCCGTTCTGCACCTAATCTTTTAAACCTTCGATGTAACTTCACTTTTTAGTTGCACAGAATGGTGCATATTATCGTTTTATCGTTTTCGCTACAAAAGGGTACTGAACTCTTCCGTCAGCTGTAAGCCGACCAAAATTTCCCAAGATCGTGGAAATTTGGTGGCTAAGGGGAATATTGAGAGACAGTAGGGTATTCCAAATAAAACGGTAGTCCTCTCACGCAAAACGCTGATTGGTGCTAAATATCCGTAATGGAACCCACTGTGGCTGAATGAACGGCCAGAGAAAATCGACGAACATGAGACAGCTTGACAAGAGAGTTGGGGAAGTCATTCATTGTTGGCTATTGAGAAGAGGTTGTGGAAAAAGCGATAAAAGATTGAGAGATATATATATACATATTTTTGCGATCGGCCATTTTTGGATAAATTTTGCTATAAAGAAGTTTTCTGAATTTTTGAAATTACAAGTGGTGTAATTTCAGAACATAGTCGAATTGAGTTGAATTCTCATTGTTTTTCACGTGTGGCAAAAAGGTTTTGCTGGCAGAACGGGCCAGTCAATAGGATTTGTCGCACAAGAAGATTTGCGGTATTTCAATACCGAGGTGTCAGAGACGGACACCATAGTAGCAGGAGTAGAAAAGATAAGTACCTAGTGAACGATTTTTTTTAACTTTTCCTATAGCGAAATATTAATCTGGTTGGCTTTTGTGCCGCAAAACTCCCGATTTTATTGAGGGACTCGTGACCTTTTGTCATTGTCATTTTTTTCGGCACTTTCAAGACCGTGCGATAACGGGTTTTCCTTTCATCAAACTTTTCTTTTGGCGAAAAATACTGTTTACTTCTTTTCTTTTGCTAAATTTCTTTAACTATCATCTAATTTTATAACTATCTGTTTACGAAAAGATTTGGGTTTTTAATCCTAAATCCTAAAGGTTTTCCCAACCACCAAATATACTTTCAAATACTTTCAAAACTGTCTTTGGTCTTTTCCACTCTATTCGCATTCTTATTCTTGGTCGTATTTTCCTTTTTCTTTACTTTTCAGCAAAGGTTTGAAAATTCCTTTTAATAAAAAAAATTTTCTGGCGCCCACTTTTTATTTTTGTTAGCTACTGTACTAACAAAAATTTTATTAACACCCACCCACCTTCTTAATACATCGATTAAAAATTTTCATTTCATTAATCATCTAATTAATAAACATTTCCATCGAACACACCCCCAGCTGAGCAGCCGTGGACCCAGCATAATTGTTGCTGGACGCGCTTTTTTTCCTTCTCGCTAATCAAACGCACCTTCATAAACGCCACTCTATCGAAATTTTCCCTCGCGGTGCACGTCGGTCGTGCAATTTGATTTTTATTCTTTTTATTTTTGCAAGGAATCGGAAATTCCTATTGTTTTTAATAGTTCGCGGTATTCAAGTACGTCTTCACCCTAAATTGTTTAATTTTTAACGTAGTATAATAGGTAGTTAACAAATAATATCCCTCCTAGGTGCGAAGAGAAGAAAAAGTGCAACAAGCTCAATTGTAAGGAAAGCAAACTATATGCTAGGTCTTATAAAAAGATGGGCAAAAGAATTTAATGATCCTTATGTAACACTATCTTTGTATAACTGTTATGTTCGCCCTCATCTGGAGTATGCATCTCAAGTCTGGTCTCCACTTTATGAAATTCATAAGTCTCGTATTGAGGCAGTTCAACATAAATTTATACGATTTGCTCTGAAAGGTCTTCCTTGGGAGGATCCTTTTAATCTGCCTCCGTATGAGCACCGTATTCAGCTTTTAAGCTTGCAAACCCTTTCCCAAAGACGTATCAACAATGATCTCATATTTATGCATCAGCTCATTGCTGGTTATATTGATGCTCCCTACTTGCTCTCGTCCATAGGTTTTAACTACCGCGGAGGATCTCACCACTTACGTAATTTAGAGTTAATTCACTGCCCCCATCACAGAACCAATTATGGCATGCATGAGCCGATATCGCGCATGAGTAGATCATTTAATTCAAATCATTTACTTATTGATTTTAACATTAGCAAAAATAGTTTGAAACAAAAGCTTAAAACCAGTGCTTCACATACTGGATTTTTTTTTTCTATTATTTATCTCATTTGTAATCTGTATTAATTTTTATATTATCTAGTCTAGTCTTGTTTAATTTGTTTGTTATGTAGCTATAAATCTTCTTTGTATTTATTTGCTTTATACGCTCTCTTTGTGCAGGTGTAGGCGTTTTACTAACTTTTAACACTTGCATTTATGATGAAGAGCGTAAATAAGTACGTACAAATGGGCTTGCTCTAAGCCCAGTGCGACTTATGTCTCTGAGATGCAAAAAAAAAAAAAAAATTTCAAAAACAAATTAAATATATTCACAACCAAAAGGCTGATGGCTAATTGGTTTTTAAAGTATTGACGTGTCTTCCACAAAGCTGCCACACTTACTATTTCTTCCTTTGTTATTTCTCAGTAAATCTTGATCACAACAATTTGAAAACTTATACCAGAAATGTTCATATCCATTTGTAGTGCCGTAACCCTTTCACTAGTCCTGCTACTTGAAAGTCCATATAACCATGAAAATCTTCATCACCAAATATACCGGAAAGTATCACATACTCGTCTTTATCTTTAAGAAGGCCCATAGTAACTCCAGCAACAGGGGCTTTTATTGGCGCAACCATATTCATTAAAGCAAGAGAAGTCCCACAAACTGTGGTCATATAAAAGAACGAAATAGCATTTTTTACGTTGATACTCTTACTCCAATTGGCAAAACTGTTAAGATGTGGTTTGGCAACGCCTTTCTTTAGCAACACAACATCGCTAACGACCTCTATAGTTAATCTCTGTAACTTAACTTTTAAGTTGGCAGCCATCTGTTTCCGATTGAGCTAAGACTTTCTTCTCTTTACAACCACCGTACAGTCAAGTTCATTTCATCATCTTGTAATTACATCACTTTTGTTCAACACAAGATTTATCATTATAATAAATACAAATATATTTATATATATCATTTTTGTTACCAAATTGATTTCTTTTTAATCATAATTAAGGAAGTTTCAACAGTTTATGGGCCCAGAAATCTATGATGGAGGAAGACAAGTATAAAGTGCCTTTGTTTGACGGAACCAATTTTAGTAATTGGAGTTTAAGGCTAGAAGTTGATCTTGAGGAACGAAGCTTATCAGATTACATCAAAAAAAGCTTAGAACATCTTTTGAGTCAAACAACTAAAGCTGAAGTTGCTGAAAATATTAAGAGGCAGGAAAAGCGTTGTAAGGCCATGATTGTACACAGAATCGCAGATGATCAACTCAAATACATAAAGGACAAAACGCGTGCTAAGAATACATTCGATTGTCTGAAAGCAGTGTTTGAGAGAAAAAGCATCGCATCACAGTTATGTCTTCGAAAAAGACTTCTTACGATGAAATGTTTCGAGTCTGATAACATGGAGCAACATCTGCTCACATTTGACAAAACAATCAGAGAATTAAAATCTGTAGGTGCGAAGTTAGAAAGCACAGACATCGTATGTCATCTCCTTCTATTTCTTCCCAAATCCTACGATTCTCTTGTCACCGCTCTGGAAACGGTAGAGCAGGACAAACTTTCTATAGAATTTGTCAAAGGTAGGTTATTAGAAGAATCCAACAAAAGAAATATAAATAGTGGAAGCAGTGCGGAGCATATAAATGTAGCTATGAATTCAAAATCGTCATTTAGATTCAAATGCTACAATTGCGGTAAGGTTGGCCATAGAAAAGCAAAATCGAAAAATACTCAAAGAAAACGGAACAATTCACAATCAAAATTCAGTGCAAACATAATAAAAAGAACAAGCGACAGAGAATTTGCGTTTCTAGTCGATTCAGGAAAGCATTCTGGCGAAGAGTCTAAAAATAAAATAAATTTTTTTATGGATTCAGGTGCCACAGCCCACATGGTTAATAATGATAACAATTTTACTGATGTAAAAGTTCTCGGTACTCCGATTAAAATTGCCCTGGCAAAAGACGGTATCAATTTATTTGCCACTAAAATTGGAAAACTAAAAGCAAAAACCAACCAAAAAAATATGCAGGAATATCAAGACGCCTCGATGACCTGGAATTATGGCATAAGCGCCTTGGACATCTGAACAACCAGGACGTGATCAAACTTCAACAAAATAAAATAGTAAGCGGCATACAAATGCCGCTAAAAAAAAAAAAGAATAATTTTTTTTGTGAACCGTGTACTTATGGAAAGCAGTACCGGCAGCCATTCAAACGGGTGACGGAAAGCTGGTCAAAACGAGTGCTGGAGCTGATTCACAGCGACGTAATGGCCCTGTTTGAACTTGGCACCCGAGTTTCGAAAAAATTACTTTTTTTTTGTTTCTGGTAGGTTTTGGATTGTAGTAGATTGTAGTGAAAAAATTTTTGTTTGTAGTAAAGTAAAAGTCAGAAAAAATTTCGGTCAAAAAAAACTCCAGCACCCCAAATGCGAAAATTCAAAATTTTTTAATTGAATATGGAAGAAAAGGGTTTGTAGTGGATTGTAGTGAATTTTTTTGTAGTAGAAGAAATTTTTTTTTTCCTAATACAATTTTTTTTTGTTGCTGGCTATTGGACTACTACAAACGATGAAAACCACTTAAAATCACTTAAATATGTTCCTAAAGGTTTGTAGTACAAACATTTTCGTTTTTAGAAGAACCAAAAAATTGTTACAGCTCATTAATTAACCATATCATTCTTATGCAACTTTCTTCAAAATTTTCACTCTTTCGCTGGCTATTCGACTACTAAGTAAGTAAGTAAGTAATTCATTTATTTAAAAACATTTCAATACAGTTTGAATAAACATAACGAATTTTGAAGCTTTGGCGTAGCCGTCAGCTCAGTTGGCAAAAGTTTATACATTTGTACATTTTTATAATTAAATTTACGTAAATTGATTTAAATGAATTCGGTCATTAATAGATATCGATATTTATAAATTGAATTTAGAAAACAGTACAATAATTTCCAATTTTTACCATTTAATAAATCTAATGTTTCACTCATTGCCAAGCTGTTTTCTTGAAGAAATTTCGTCTTTGAGGTTGAAATACTGGACAGATGCTTATAAAATGAAAGCCAATCTTCTTTTGCTTGGATGTTACAGAGGGTACAGAATTGCTGGAAACTTCCGTTGTATGGACTGCCATTTAAGATTAAGAGTTCACATCTAGATTTGAATATTAGCGATATTTCTTTATAATTGAATTTGTCTTGGAAATAATTATTCTTCAGCAGGTTATGATTGAGTTGTGAGTACATTATTCTGCTCTCAGACTGCTTAGCTTCTGTTACTAATTTTTCCCGCACATTGTCCTCGTGTTTTTGAATTACGTTGTAAAGCTGCTCTTTCAGTTGCACTAAGTTATTCAAATCAAAATTGGATAACTTCTCCACAGCTATCGCCAATATTTTGCCACTTTGCAATCCCACCAGTCCTTATTCCGTATTTCAAAAAGGAGCATTTTCTTGGTCAAACGACCATCAGAATGTGTAGCAACTTTATAGATGTAGTCTGCTTGCAGCTTAAGAGTGTTCGTAAAGAGTTTAGCAAGTCCTGTTTCCAAATAAATTGCCCAGTTAGGTGTTCCATTTGGTAAATTAAACAAGCTTTTTTATAAGAAATTTCTTTGGATCTTTTCTACGACTTCAAACTCATCCGTTCCTCAAACTTGTGCGGCATAGCAAAGAGATGTTTTTACAACACATTCAATTATTTTGTATTCAGCCGACAGCGATACATTTTGGTTTGAGAAAATATTCCTCCATGTCATATTCAGCAAGCTTTGTGCAGATTTCGTCTTTTCAGTTAGATGATTTTGAAATCATCGTTTTGTTAACTTGACGCCTAAATAGTTGTAGTCTTTAGCGATTTCAAGGTCGATCACCATTGAAGAACCAACTTTCTCTAACCAGATTTGTGAGAAGAACCTGCGAATACCATGACTTTGGATTTTTCAGCATTTATTGTTAGACCCCACGTGTTGCAGTATGTTGACAACCGATTTATCATGAGCTGCAAGTTTCTTGTGACTTTGAAAGGATCACTAGATCGTCCGCATATAGAAGAACATTAATTGTAGTGTCCGCCATCCGAATTCCACCAGGAAGATATGTGCCAATATCGTTAATATTCAATGCAAATAGCAAAGCACTCAGGGGACATCCTTGTTTAACACCAGTGCTAGTATCAAACCATTGTGAGAACGTAGATCCATCCATACCACTGCTTCTGTACCAGCATACATATTTTCGTAATATTTTAAAAGTTTCGTTGAGATTCCGAGTTGGGAGAGGTTATATATATAAGAGCACTTCTATTCACAAGGTCAAAGGCTGCCTTAAAATCAACAAAGAAAGCGTAAACCTCTTTTTCCTGGCTTTTTTTATTCGACTACTACAAACGATGAAACCACTTAAAATCACTTAAATATGTTCCTAAAGGTTTGTAGTACAAACATTTTCGTTTGTAGTAGAACCAAAAAATAGTTACAGCTAATTAATTAGACCATATAATTCGTATGCAACTTTCTTCAAAATTTTCACACTTTTCGCTGGCTATTCCGACACTACAAACGATGAAACCACTTAAAATCACTTAAATATGCTAATAAAGTTATTAAATTTATTCAATTAAAAAATTTTGAATTTTCGCATTTGGGGTGCTGGAGTTTTTTTTGACCGAAATTTTTTCACTACAATCTACTACAATCCAAAACCTACCAGAAAAAAAAGTAATTTTTTCGAACTCGGCTGCCAAGTTCTCACAGGGTCGTAATGGGACCAATAACTCCCGAATCACACAATGATATGAGAAAATGAGATACCGTCGTTACATTCATGGATGATTTTTCACACTTTGCGATTGCCTACCTGCTCAAAAGTAAAGATGAAGTTCTTGAAAAAATTTATCATGCTTTTTGTACTTCTCAATTTGACCAAAAGGTGTCAGAAAGCCATGTTCTTTTCAGTCAGCTGGTGTAATGGGCCGCGCCAACGGCTGCAAATTGTGGTACGAATTGACGGTAGTACGTGAAGAATTGCGTCGATAATGGAGGTGTATTTACTTCAATAAAATTTAAACAATTTTGCACTTCACTTGGAATTCGTTTAGAATACACTGCGCCATACTGTCCGGAGCAAAATGGGGTCGCGGAAAGGTTCAACAGAGTCGTAATGGAAAGAGCAAGGACGATGCTGATAGAGTCGAAACTTGAAAAATCTTTTTGGGGAGAAGCCGTCTTATGCTCAGTGTACTTGGCAAACCGGAGCCCAACAGCAGCTTTTAACAAAAGCACAGCACTCCAATAGTACTCCAGCAGAAGTATGGTACGGCAAGCGACCAGACCAATCAAATCTGAGACTGATTTTATCAATCACAAACCTCGAGAGGGGTGCAAGATACATTACTTGACGTCAACGTCAAGTTGGTCTGACAGACAACTTTAATAAGTTATTGTCCTAATTAATTTTGTAAACCAGCATTATCTTGTTTTTATAACTATTTTTTTCGAGAAAATAAAATTATCTACTTTTTTACTACATTACTTGACGTTCTTCTTAGCCTTAATAATGCCAAAAATGAATCCCCATTTTATTTACGCCGTCACAATTCGGCAAAACAACTCCAAATCATTCGCAACAATCTTCCGTCTTATCTTAACATTCCAACAACATCTGTTGTAGATATTTTTAAACTGTCATCCATTAAGGGGCGAAGTCTTAATGAATCAATAGTATTTGAAATGATGATTCCTTTGGTTGATAAATAGGATTTTCAACTGTTCAATGTAGTTTCATTTCCTTTATTTCAAAAGGATTCAAGCTTCATTATGAAACTATCATCCCCGTGTTTAGCAGTCACTTCAACTAGAGATAGGTATTTTGAATTAACAGAAAATCAGTTACTGTCTTGTCATTTTCTTTCAACTAGAAATTGTATTCTGTAACCAACAACTACCAACAATGATCCATAGGGACAGTGGTAATAGTTGCGAAGTCTCACTACTGAACCATTTGCCAAGTGCTTTAGATAAGTGCTTTTTAAACAAAATCCATTTTTACACGATCAATGGATAAGCCTAAGAGCTTCTAACAGTTGGATAATTCTCTCTTGAGGGCACAGTAACTGGTCTAGCTGAAGGAATCACAAAAAGTTTTACAATAAGTGGTAGTGGGCTGATGAAATTTTTAAGACCGTGTACATTGAAGCTTCCACATATAGTTTATGAATGACGAGTTCTAAGCAATCTTAATATAAAAATGAATCGCAAAATGTGTTGGTAAGCGCATAACTCAACAAACGCCTGGACCAATTTGGCCAATT